>JAMLFT010012735.1:0-10220 GCA_026544285.1 Pachyrhizus erosus
TTGGCATGTAATAGTTAAATGTGTTTTTATTATTCAGAACAAGTTTTAAATATTTCTATGAAATAAGTATATATATATATAAAAATTAGTCGTTACATGTATTATCCATGATAACAACTCCAGTAGATGGATCAATAAGTCGTCATAAACACAAGAGATCCCCACAGGCCAACGATAGAATTGATGATGGCCAAGAAGGAGTCTTCGAGTTAGAAGATTCCAAGGATCTGGTAGTTAGATGACTTGATTGATGGAAGTAAGGATGAATAAAATAAATTGAGTGTGAAATCAAGAATAGAGGAATGCAATGGGATGACTACAGTAGGTACTTGAGGAATGTATGCAGGCTGTGGAAGTCCTTGGGGGTGTTTATGCACCAAGTTTGTGAACTGCCAGAGTTATGGAGTCACAATGCCGGCTTGGTAACCCCAACAAAATAGAGCATTACCAAAGTCAGTTGAGAGTATCTAAGTCTTGTACCAACTTGAGATATGTACTCTTGACTGTCACCCAAAAATATTGCAAACAATGGAATCGATATTAGGATTGCTTAAGTCCTCTGGTGGAAAGGTGTAAAGGAGGCAACAAGGGATCCCTATAGCAGATAGAATTTGACTTAGGATACGGTGAGGTAAAATAATTATATAATTATATGTATAGAAATGACTGCATTTATGTATATGTTGTATAATTCGGAACCCCAATATTACATAGATGAATTTGAGAATCGAAGATTCACTCATAGACTAACCATTTCAGGAAAAGATGTTTGACGAGTTTCATCCACTATTCCATTTGTTTGTTACTCCTCTGTGTGGAAGGTGGACCAAAGCCACTATATCAATTGTATACATATATGGGTTGTGTGCGTTTTACTTTCTTCCATGCAGCTCCTTTATCCCCTACCTCTTACAGGCATATTGATCTCCCGATAGTGCTAACTCAGGTGGAACCTCCAAGGGTTTCGGTGTCTCCTCCTGGTTTTCCTTCTCAGCCTAAAAGGAGACGTCCTAGTAACTCATCCATAGGACATGCTAGGTTCAGGACTGCAAGACCCGCTCCTAGTATTGATATTTTTGAGGAAGAAGACCCTTTAGAGGACCCGAAAGACAATGCTTAGACTTATATTATGTTTTCAATAGTATGTTAAGTCAAATGTTGTAAAATATGAAAACAACTGTTGTGTTTTGAAGTCGTTTGTATAACGCAAGTTTGAAACCATATATGTAACATATAAGTCTTTTACTTAATGAAGTTTAGTTGTTAATATAAATTTACTCTCTTAGTAAAGAAAAAGCAGTCGTTACATTTTTTGAGGAATGTTTGGCTTTTGATATGGTTTTCTTGAAGGTTAACTAAAAGTTCGCCTAAGATTCCTTAATGGACCTCCTGACTTCCATTGAGCTTGTTGGGCCCTACAATCCTCCTTATAGATTCTACTTTTACTAACTATAAAGTAGGAAAATCCGTAATTTGGAGATATCCTACAACTTTCTTAATATCTGCCCGTAATCCATTTTCAAATTGTGAGCAGATAGCTATTCCATCATCTACCCCAAATTAAGGCCAATATTTTAACAAAGCATCAAATTTAGCTGCATATTCCCCTACCGTCACATTTCCTTGCTTTAGTTCTAAAAATTCTTAGGCTTTCTTTTGTCGGTAGTTTGCTGGGAAATATTTTTCTAGAAATTTCTGCCTAAAAGCTTCCCATGGTATCACATTATCTATTCTAGGTAGGGTGGGTTTTGTCACATTCCACTAATTTTCAGCTTCTCTAGTAAAGATGAAGGTAGCAAAGTTGACCTTATGTTCTTCTAGGCAAGACATTGCCATAAAAATCTTTTCAATCTCAGCAATCCAATTCTGAGCTCCCTCAGGGTTGAAAGATCCATTGAATCTTGGTGGGTCATTTCTCCTGAACATTGCTAATCCTTTGTACTCAGCAGGCTCTTCTTTTCGTTCCCTAGTCATATGTTCTAATACTTGGGTTATCCTCTCTAGGATATTTTGGGTATTTGGATTGGTAGGTCTTCCTGCCATTTTGTGCCTGAGATATAACTTATGGTTAGATTCAGAGAATATTCTAATAATCAATCCATTTCTTATAAATCTCAAATTCCTAGTGGGTCCACACCTAAGTCCTAATTAGGATAAACTGCTTTGATACCATTAATTGTAACGACTACTTTTTTATTAATCAATTACACATACAGAGAAGCTACTTTGTTATACTAAGTAAAAGTTTATAGAGATACATCGTTAATATTACAAAAGATAAATTTTAAACATCATCTCTCGGATCTTCGGAGGGATCTTCTTCCTCATATATGTCAATTTTGGGAGTAGATCTGGCTATCCAATGCCTAGCATGGCCTGAGGAAGAGGTACAAGGGTATCTCCTCTTAGGATGAGATGGGAAGCCAAGAGGTGATTCAAACACTCGTGGCGGTTCCACCTAGGTTAACAAGATCGTGAGATCTATTTGTCCATAGGAAGTGGGGGCTAATGGTGTTGTATGAAAGAAAGTAAAACGAACATATCCAGTATAGGTATACAACTGATACAATGGATCCCTCATCCATCGTCCACACAAGGGAGTTATTGATAAATGGAATACTGGGTGAAATTCCTTAGATATCTTTTTCTAAAATGGTTAGTGTAGGAGTGAATCTTCAATTCTAAAATTATTTATACAATACTGGCGTACCTTATACAAATATATACATATATTTAACCTCACTATTTCATACCCTAGGCAAATTACTAACGAATATAGGGATCCCTTGCTACCTTTGTTTACTTCTTTTGCCAGAGGACTTATGCAATCGTAATATTAAATCCATAGTTGCAATATCTTTGGGTGACATCCAGGAGTACATATGTCAACTTGGTACATGGCTTAGATACTCTCTATTGACTATGGTAATGTTCTGCTTTGTTGGGGTTACCAAGCCGACATTGTGACTCCTTAATCCGAGCAGTTCACAAACCTGGTGCCTAAACACCCCTAAGGACTTCCACAGCCTGCATACATTCCTCAGGTACCTTCTGTGGTCAATCCATTGCATTTCTCCATTCTTTAATCTCATTCTCGATCTATTTATCCATCCTTACTTCAACCGATCAAGTCTTCTAGGTACTAGATCCTAGGAATCTTTCACTCCAAAGATTCTTGCTTTTTACTTAGCCATTGATAGATTTATCTCTAGGTTGAGGGGGATCTTTTTGGTTTATGAAGACTTATCGACCTATTCATTCCCTAATTTGCTATAATAATAAATGTGTCTTATTCATTTAGTTAACACCAAAGAGTGCTCCTTGATGATTTATTTTAGTATTAATATAGTTACTAGAGGTTTATGTCAAAAATTGCTTTTACTTTACAACCTTAGGTTTACATAATTCTTTTAGAAGCCTTTATTCTTTTGAGGTAAACATCTAAGTATCTAAACTTGGGAATAGTCAAGAGTTTAGATAAGGTGTTGTAGAAGAAATTATAAATCAATAAATATAATTAAACATATGGGTATTTGGGTCTTTTTCTCACAGAGGTTGTAAAATTCCTTGGTCCTCCTCTCGCTATGAAGTTCTACATGTATTCATTTATGACCATGATAGTAGTATAGGAAAAATCTATTTTCCTTTTTGCAAAAATGGAATATTTCATTAATTTGAATTTTCAAGGGTATTTTGGGAAAATTTGCAAAAATATTATTTCAACCTTGTTTCTTAGGATTTCATTTTAAAAACTTCTTAGGAAATGAAATATTTGGTATTTCCTAATAATGAATTGTTTTCTGGACCAAAAATTGAATTTCTAGTGGGAAATTTAAATAATTTAAAAATTAAGTGCAAAATGGTCATTTTCATTTTATAATTTTATTTTTGATGATTTTCTAAGTCAAAGAAATTATTATATATCTTAGACAATGTGAGAAAGGGTTCTGAGGTTGTTCCTAAATTTTTTTCTCTTAGTTCGAGTCTAAAAATAATCATTTTTCAAGTAGGGGTATTTTTGGAATTTTCTAAAAATAATTTTTATTTTAACCAAATTTTTCAAGATAATTTTTCTAGCCTGTTACTCCCTATTTATACAGTCTTAGGTAAAATTTTCAGAATTTTTGGAGGTCATTTGAAGCCTAAATAAGTCAAAACAAATTTAAAATAAAATAAAAAGAAAATTTTAAAGCGAGGGGTATTTTGGTAATTTGGTCATTTTCAACCTCTGAAATTGGATTTCGAACTTGAGAAATTTGAATTTGGGGTTTTCTGTTCTAGACTAATTTGGGTCCAATTAACCTTACAAAATTGTTCCCTGACTCAAGGCGAACCTATTTTGAGTTTCAATTCGAACTCAGAAGCTCTCTAATGGGCCATTGAAAATGATTTTCCTTTCTTTTGAAAACAAGAATTTTTCCTTCAATTTTAGAGATTCATGGAGTTTTAAAGCGTGTAACTGTGCAGAAATGAAATACATACAATATAGAATAGTTTTGTAATCTACATTAGAAGAAAAGAAGACTCCTCCTACCTTAATTTGAAACTTCGAATTTCTTTCAATGGAGGCTCGAGATTCTCTATTAATTCGTGTTTCTTATCTCGTTTCTTCAATTTCTTCTTCCCAAGTTATTTCTGGGTGATGTATGAAGCTAATGGGAGTGGTTTGAGGAATTTTGGTGGGTTAGAGAGCAAATTTGACTAAAAATTTATCTCTACGCTTTTCTAAATTTTGAGCTTTCGTTCATGGAGTTTTATAGCCTCTCTCCATCGCCTACGATGGTTATTTTATTCATTTTAGGCCTAGGGTAGGTTTGCTGAGTCACGGTGTGCATAGGCTGAGCTGTGGCAGCGAGTTTAAGAGTTTCAAAAGCTCGTCAATGGCGGTTTGCAAAAGGTTGAAGAAGATGACTCAAAAAGGAAGAGATAATGCTATGTTAATGCGATAAGTTAACAACGATGGGCCTAGTAGTCTAAATGGAAATGACTCTCTTCTAAATTCTTAAGCGACTAAGGGGAACGGGTTTGAATCCCAACCAACCCCTTTTCTCAATCCGTTTTTATTTTTCTACTAAACACGTGCATTATACCTTATTATTTTCTTAAATGCCTAAACTGCTACCCACGTGGGGCAGCTCAGCTAGCAGCTACGCTCCCTCTCTCTCCTCGTGGTCCAGGGATCAAATCCCTCTTCCAGCGCCTTTCTCTTCTTCTTCTTTTTTCTTCTTTTTCTCTTTTTCTTTGTCTTGTTTCCTTTTATTTTATTTATTTTGTTTTTTTGCTTTTATTTTTTTATAAAACTGTTTTTACTTTTAAAAATTCTGGAAAAATTCCTATACATTCTTTTCTTAATTAATTTAATTTATGTAAATTTAGAAGTGATAAATAAAATAAATATATATAAATTTTTAATTGTTTAAATATTAGTAATTATTTATTAATTAGAAAAATTTGGAAAAATTTTCTTTTCTATATTTTTTTATTCTCTTAAACATGGTTTAATTCTTGGTTTTTAAGTTTTTAATTTTATATCTTTTCAAACATTTCTTTTATTTATTTTATTTACTTGTTAAGTTTTTTTATTTATATATTTAATTGAAATTATTTTTAGCATTTAGCAATTTGCTAAGTAATAAATAATTTTCTATTCCTAAACTAGCAACTCAATTTTATTTTTGCAATAATATTTTATTAAATAGAAAATAAGATGTTACAATATGCTAATTAAAGACTTCAAGAAGTCATGTGGAAGTTGTCTTACACAATTTAAATTAGTTAATCCGTAAGATGCATAAAAGTTAATTAAAACGAAGAATTCTGGAAAATTGTTAGATTGTCTCGTGTGTATAAATTGACAGTTATAGAGTGTGAACCATCGTTGTGAACAATGACACTTTAGATGAAGTGGCAGACCACTTGTTGTTTGTAAATTGTGAATCTCAAAGGATGACATGTTTAGTCGTCACCACTGTGAACAAAGATGACTAATGTTTTGTTATTCTGTAAGTTGAATGGACAAGATGGAATTGATAAACGAGCAAATGAACGTGGCAATAAGAATTGGCAGGCAACGAGTCTCAAGGGTTATGGACTGATGTGAGACCACAAGGTTTATGGTCTTAGGAGCTAGAACTTGATGCCTAAATCTGAAAAATGTTGAGGGCTTGAGAGTTTGAGATTTTGATGAAGTGAGTAAGACACAATGACCTTGTTGATGTGATAGCCGATGAAGGTGAAATGTTGGCCCTATGAAAGGCATCATGTTGGTACCAAAAATTAGAGATTGTATGGGAGAAAATTTAGATTGAGGGTTATGTTAGTTGACTACAGTATGATACTTGAGGAATGCCCATAGGCTCTCAGAGTCCTAGGGAGTAGTATGACGTGCCAAGTTATGACAACTCTAAGGGCTGAGGGACTTATATGATTGGCTTGGAATCTTCCCTAGATATGGAATATTACCATGGTTTGTTAAGAGTATCATGGTTCGAATACCAGACAAGGTATGTCCTTCCAACCGCCACCCAAAAGCAAATAATGATTAAGAGTTAACATCATATAAGACTTTTGGGACTTGAATGGTCAAGAAGCATTGAGCATCCAAATTGCGAAATTAGTGAAGTAATTAGGATGTTATGGTAAAGAATGAGGATGAGCAAGTGCACATTTGTACGTGTGTTTGTATGTTTTTAGAGTGGATTGAGGACTCACTCTTTACATCTTTTTTTTTTTCACATCAAGATAGGGATGTTCTACTGTCCAATTTTGTCTAGAGATTCAACCCATCGAGGGTAATGGGTCCACAACCCTTTATTTGAGGAAGACACTTTCACTGGCTTAGTGCGTTTTACTATTTTGCTACCAAAAGTACCCTACATGGGAGGCTAGTACATGTAGATGTCCCGATCATTTTGACACAAGTTCCTACTATTGGCTATATTCGAGCATTAGCCCCTTCCCTCGTGTCTTTAGGATCCACCTTTCTAGACTCAACGACAATAACAAATGCATTTGGGCTTTCCAATGATGTCCCATCTTCTATTATTTTTACCCCAAATTCATAGTTTCCTCCTCCTTTTGATCCACTCACTTTGTGTGGATTTCTTCTACTAGGGCACTCCATTGATTGGAGCATGACTCAAACGCTTCTAGCCCCACAAAGGAGTCAAGCCCTATAGAGGCAGTCGAGGAGGAGCAAATGGTGGAGTCTTTTAAGGAGGAGGAGGATCCCTCTAAGGGGTTTGTATAGACAAAAATGATGATGTACATATCATAAGGTATATAGTCAGGATTTATTATTACTCCTCTAACTAGAATATTATTGATTGGTAGATTAGGTCATTCTTTTGTAAATCCCTTTTTGAGAAACTTTATTCTTTTTGGTAAATTTTTTGGTTTGTATATTGATACTCTATTGATTTACTAGTATTCTAGTGATAGTTAAATTATGAATGCACTAATAGATTTATTCTATTTATGATTGAGATGTAATTTTATTTATATTATTGATGATTCACTATGCTTGTGTTGCGTGCCACTATTACATATCAAATCTAAATGATATATGATTCGAATTCTACACACAATTCTTATTAAACTTAGGGGACCATCTTTATTTACTCGCTTATGTTCCATAGATGAAATATATATATATATATATATATGTGTGTGTGTGTGTGTGTGTGTGTGTGTGTGTGTGTGTGTATACACACACGCACGCGCCCTTGGTTTTACAAAAACAATTTCGACATCGTTTTATTTAGTAGAATTACTTAAACACCTTAGTATTATTAAATGTTTATTGTTTAATCTATCCAATTATTTATTTAACTAAATTAATTATAATGGTGTTATTTGAGGCCTCACAAGTCTTGCTTAAGCAAGAATATAAAAGTGAAAAAGACTAGATATGCCACTAGAAGGCTTCATTAAAGCAAAAAGTGAACTAGAGACTAGACAAATCTCTATAGTAGGTCACTCAAGTGAGCTTTGGGCCTTGCTTATGTAACACCTTGTTTAAAATAACAAATAATATTATTTGTTTAGAATAAGAAAAAAATAGCAGAACAATAAAGAAAAGATTATTTAAATAATAATTATACTTATTTTAGAATGATTTTGTGATAGTACTTGTATTAAATTTAATCTAAACTATTTTAGGAAACTATTGTGATTATTGAAGTAAAGAAAATTTATAAATTAATTAATTAGAGATGAATAATAGCATAACTATAGGAAATTTAGACAAATTTAGCTTTAAAATAATTAGTTAAGGTAAAATTGAATAAAAGCATGTAAAAGAAATTTTTTAAATTTATCACATAGAAAATAAATAGATAATATATGCATATATTAAAATTAAATAAGATGAGACATATAACAATATATTGGGGAGTAGGAAATCAATAGAAATAAGAGAAGAAAATATAATTGACTCTTTTTTTGGATTTGTAGAATGATTAAAAATATTTAAATATATATATATATATAACTAAGGTAAAATATAAAATTTGTGAAAAATATATATATCTGTTAGTGATTGAAAATATAAGAATTAAAAGAAAAAAAAATAAAAATGAAATCATGGGATTTTTAGAAAAATTAAAACTGGAAAAAATTAATTATATAAATAAATAATAAAAGAAAAAGATGAAAATATGGGAAAAGGAGGGGCTGGGTTCGAACCTAGGCCCCTAGTAAAGAGAGTAGAAGGCGTATATAACCAACTAAGTTATTGAGCTCGTTGTGTCATATGGAACGTTATTTGATATATATTATACTAGTAAAAAAAAGGATTCAATAGAGGAAAGCCTTCAAACAGAGGTGTCAATTGAAATCGAACCCGAGCCCTAGGAAAGAGGAAAGACACGTTCCAGACGCGTTCTACCACTGAGCCAATGAGCTAATGGTGATAAGTTACTCGCAGGGAAAAAATATAAGTTGAAAGTGGACTTAGTGCTTGATACTCATCGTCTTAACCGCTGAGCCAAGTCACTTTTGGTGAAAACTTAACATTTTAAAATATATTTGATATATGTTACAAACCTTAAAATCACCATGGAAGGGTGACGCAACTCCTTCCTCAATCTCCTCCACCTGCAACTCGTCGTCTTGTTGCCTGCATCTCTACCACCTTTGCTCGTACCTATGGATTAAAATCGAGAATGAGGCTAGGAGACGCTATAAATACAAGGACACCATGGGTAGAGGAAAATGCAAAAATGAAGGATTTAAACTGAGAATTTCTTCATCGATTTTGAATCCATACTCCTCTTTCTTTTCACAGACAAATTCAAAAACAATCTAGTTTCCTTTACCTTCAAGAATAAACAAAAATATAGCAATAGAACTCTAAGTCAAACCTTTGTCGGAAAACTCAAATTCCCCTTTCTAGAAAAATTGGAAACAGGTAGGAGGGGTGTCTGTTCTTTGATTTTCTTTTTGAAATTTGATTTCTAGATATATTGATTGTCATATTGAATCATTTAACTTGATAGAAACATAAAGGATTGATTGAATTCAAATTTTATGGCCGTCCCTATTAAATTATTTTGAATATTGAATAGTATGCATGGATGCTGGTGAATTTCAAATTCATAATCCTAAGTAGGTTAGCAATTCCATTTTTGTTAAGCAACAATGTCAGACAATTGAATATCTTAATAATGTTGCCTGTGCCTTCAAAAATTATTAAACTCGAATCCCTACTAGATTGTTTTGAATGTTGTAATAGGATGAATCTACTAAGGCACTAATTATGAACAAAATGTTGCTTGAAAATCCTTAGTAAAAATAATTATCAAAATCTGTTAAGAAAAGGATAATATGAAATTGAATAAAGAAATTGAAACAAAAAGGGAGAAAATGATAGGTAGAGAAATGAGTAAGTCAGGGAAAGGAATGAGAGGCGGTCTAGTAGAGAGAGAGGAAGTAGAAAGAGAAAGTGGAGAGAGAGAGAGAGAAAAGGTAGAGAGTGAAAGAAAATAAAACAAAAAATATAAGTAACTAATAATACAAGATTCAATAATAAACGAATTTCTGTATACTTTTTCTCAAATATTTACATTAAATTATTTCTCCTTCTTTTATTACATCATTATAATTATCTATTTAATAAAAATATGTGAAATTCGTAGGACATGATGTAACATCCCATTTTTTTAATTAATAAAAATATTATTATTTCAATGTAAATAAAGTAATTAGTTAGATAATAGAAA
>JAMLFT010012736.1:0-10220 GCA_026544285.1 Pachyrhizus erosus
GAATACGTACATAGAACGGATTTAAAATGTAATTTATCTTTGTACACTTTCCGGAGGGTTTGGTTTAATCTATTTGAAAATTTTATTCTTATGAGAATTGAAAAAAAAAAAAAAAAGACAATTATGTCATGATTATTCTCTTCGATAAAAACCGATGCGAAACCTTTTTAATTTTTATCCCTCCATTATTTGTTTGTTTTTAATTTGATCCCTCCACGAAGACCCAAGTGACACAACACAACACAACACAAACACCCCCTTCTCTTTCGCTCTCTCAACAATCGCAGAATTTTTTTTTTTTCTCCCACTTTTCTTGTATCTCACTCTCAATCTTACACTCAACTCTCAGATCTTCTTTCCATTTCCACGCTTTAATTAGTTTCGTGAAGGAACTAAGGGTTGTGTTGTGCACTTGTGTTGCCCCTTTCACAAATTATTGTATTAATAACAAAGACTATATGCATTGGAGGATGGGTCCATGAAAATAACTCTAGAAGTTGTTGTTTTCAACGCAATGGTTGCTGATTCTCTTGCAACAAGGAGCTATTTAATTTTGAAAATGGGATTCTGAAGTCAGGTAAGATTTCGATTAACTGTTATTTATCGCTTGTTTCATTCAAAATGTTTACTGATTTTGGAATTTGAGATTTAGGTTCTGGAGTTGAGAGAACCTAATTTTGAAAAAATGTTCACTTTCGTCGGTAACACTATGTGGGACAATGTTGTTTTGTTTCGCCTCTTATAGGAAAACGAGAAATGGAGATGGAGAAAAAACGTTCCAAGGGAAGCTTCCTCAGCTTGTTTGATTGGAACTCCAAATCTCGAAAGAAGCTGATTTGGAATGATCCTGGTAACATTAATGTTGATTTTATGGTCATTGTTTGCTTGCAATGTCCACCTATTGAATGAATTATCAATATTCTTGTTCAATGCTTTTGTCGCTCTCTTATGTGCCTATTTTAAATGTTTTTGTTACAGAGGTTTCAAAGCAAGGGAAGGAAAATGTGGAGAACTTATCGAAGTCACAGCTCACTATGGTGTGAATTTGCTCGACCTTTTGTACTCTGCTTGTTATTTGTTTTAATTTTTACACTTTGATCTTGTTTGTATAAGCTTATCTTTAAGTACTTAAAGGAAAAAAAAAAATGAATTGATGCACCCCAGCTTTTCTAGAAGTTAGTAGAGAGATTTTACAAAAGATAAGTGCATGGGCTAATTTCAACTTATGGGAGAAGCTCAATTCATTTTACCTTCTTATTTTCTTTTCCTGTAAGTACTTACGGAGAAATTTATCCAATCAGGACCTTTATGTATTTGATTATTTGATATTAATTTCTTTTTTGTTTTATTACAATTTTTCAGATGAAGGTGGATGAAATTGGAGCAAGACCAAGTAACATTCAAAGCTGTGATTTTGACAGCACTCTCTCTATTTGTAGTGATGAAGGATGTGGGAGTAAAGCCCCTGGGTTAGTAGCGAGACTCATGGGTTTGGATTCGTTGCCAGCTGCAGCAGTCACTGAGCTCTCCTGCACTTCGTTGTATGGCTCTAAATCTCATGGAGCCTCTCATTGTAATGAGGGCGCTCTTCACTCAGTGGATGACTTTTTCCCTGCAGACTACATAAACACACCGCTTATGCTGGAGAAGTCTTCTTTGGATGCCATGGAGTCAAGGGCACGAAAAGTGGAAAGCCTTCCAATAAAGAGATTTCAAACTGAAATGTTGCCTCCAAAGTCAGCTAAACCCATTCCAGTTACTCACAATAAACTGTTGTCTCCTATCAAGAGTCCTAGTATTCGGCCTCCAAAAAATGCAGCTCAGGTAATGGAGGCAGCTGCTAAGATAATTGAGGCAAGCCCCCGGCCATATTTGAGAAATAGAACAGCATCAACCGGGCCTTCATCTGTTCACTTGAGAATTCTCAATTTGAAAGATAGATTGGAAGCTGCAGATTATGCATCCATGCCTGGAAAGCCCGCGAATGCCTATCCTGCAAATGGCAAGCTTAGTGAAAGGAGCAGTAATTTGTATAAATGCACTCCAGCCTTCAAGGGTTCAAGAGGTTCAGAAAAAAATAGTTCTTGCCATTTAACCAGTAAAGGAAAGTCAGTTTCGCTTACAATACAGGCCAAAAACAATGCTCATAGGAGAGATACATTGATTTCAAATGGTGATAGGAAATGCATGAAACAGAATGAGAAGAATGAGATAAAATCAAATCAGCTCTCAAGGAGCCAGAAACCAAGTACACAAAAAGCCATGCAGCAGGGACCTTGCACAAGCCGGAATAACAATGTGCTTGGGCAGAATAATCAAAAGCAAAATAGCATGGCCACCAAGGGTAAATCAACTTCAAAAATAGATTCCAACAAGCCAACCACACGAGCTTCGTCTTCAGAAACTTCTGGAATAAGGAAGACAGCAAACAAGCGTGCTGTAACTGCCAATGTTCAACCTAAAAGGTCAAGCACTATGGCAACTGACAACCAAAAGCAGTTTCCAAGATCCAAACCAGTGGGTATTTCCCAGAAGAAAAAGTATATTAGCAGAGATGTTCATGAGGCAAGAGGTCCTGATAATGCAGTAAATAATTTTGGAAGTAAATCCATTAAATGCAATTTTACTTCTGATGGGAGTTTTGATCAGGATGCATTTAGCATGAAAGATAGCAAGGATGTTATTTCATTTACATTTACATCTCCCTTGAGGAGAAGTATGCCTGAGTCATCATCTTCTACTGAGCAAATAACGGGAATTGGAAATAGAATTGATGTCAAGTCTCTTGGGCATAGTGATAATCATTATCCCAAAAAATTATCATTATTTTCGCCAGGGCAACCTATGATAGATAGTGATGCTTTAAGTGTCCTGTTGGACAAAAAGCTGCAAGAATTGACATCTAGAATTAACTTACCTCAATGTACCTTGGTCACAGAGGGGTCATCTACTGGTTTGAGATCTAGTGTGCAAGATAAAGTTCCCAGTTTGTCAAGCATCACGCCTAAGGAACAAGACAAAAGCTTTTGCAGCGACCTGTCTAGTGATAAACTGGATAGCATGCATAACTCTCATTGTTGTTCGAGTGATGATCCAGTGCTTACCATGAATCAGCAACTGCAGGTTTCTTATTTCGTTATGTTTTCAGCTTCATCCATTATGGTTTTCAGTTCAAGTATTAATTACTGATATAGCATCTCGTTTACTTCCTGCCATCAATTAGTCAAGAGAATTTGTTGAGGTTGGGAAAACGAATGTCGGGATGCACATTACAAATATCTGGGGATTTGTTTGAGATGGTCCTCACATAATTTATAGAATCTGACTTTACAAATTAGGTTGTTTGCAATTTTCAATAATATTTGAACTGAGAAGAGTCCATTTGCTTATCTTTGTATTCAATCACTGGTGCAGACATCAGAAGTAAGTGAAGATCCTAGCTGTAGCAGCAACAGTGAAAGCGGAAATGATCTAGTTTGTTGGCATTCCATTGCTGTTGCAGGTTTTGAAACTCCTTTTGTCAGTGAAAGTAACTTGGATAGCGAAGACAGTGCATATGGTAATGTTTTAATCTTTGTCTTTTCACTGCTGATGAGCAAAATTTGTTATGATCTTAAAAAAACAAAATCTCACAATATGTCTATAGCTTTTACTTTTTCAGTAAGAAATTTCATCAAGCTTTCAAAGAATTGAGGCATTGTTTTTGCTTTTTGTGGGGAAGGGGGTAGCTCTTTAACAACCTTTACAGATGTGGAATTATTCTTCAAATCTGGATTATATTGTATAATTTTGGAGTCCTTTATTTTTTTTTAGAATAAAATGTCAAATATCCTTTATGTTGTGTATGTGTATTACAAACTTGTTATATATTTTCGTTCATGAATGTTGGGCCATAGAAATTTACAATTTGTTGCATTCCCTCAGCATAAATGCACTTATCTATAAAGTTGTAATGCCCATCAGTTTCTTCCCTTTCTCTTTTCAGGCAGCACAGTTTATTCTTCCACTCAAGATGAAGTATCTAGTTTTTCCCAGATAAGCGAATCTCTATCACTTGAAAGTGAGGTGAAATGGCCAGAGCAAAGCTCTTCCACGTTGGGGGGTGAAAATATGACCATCAAACAAATAAGTGGAATATCAAATTCGGTTGATTTTAAAAGATCAAGGAACTCGGAACTTGCATATGTACAGGATATTCTTGGCAATGCAGAGTTTATGGCAGAAGAATTTGTCATGGGTCAAACTAGTACACTCATAACGCCAAATCTCTTTGATCTGCTGGAGAATGAGAATAATGGAACAGAAAACTACGGAGAAGAGTACTCTAAACTTGAAAGGAAGGCTATATTTGACTGTGTGAGCGAGTTCCTAGAGTTGAGATGTAAACAAGCCTTCGTTGGAACGTGCAAAGCATGGCCTGGATGGGTGATGTCAGTTCAGAGGAAGAGCTGGATGACAGAGGAACTGTACAAGGAGATACTGGGTTTTAGAAGCACGGAAGAGGTCATGGTGGACGAGCTTGTCACCAAGGACATGAGCTCTGGATGTGGGAAATGGCTTAACTTTGATGTTGAAGCATTTGAAGAGGGTTCAGAGGTTGAGGGGGACATACTAGCTTATTTGATAAATGAATTGGTTTCTGATTTGTTACTTGTCTAAACCCCCAAGTGGCTTCCATTTTTTACAATGTATATTATGAGTAAGAACAAAAGGATTGATATCATTAAAATTCTTAAAAAGAAACGCCGAAGCGTCCGTAGAATATAATTCAATCAAACCCCTTTCAGTGTTTTCCTTTTGACAGTAATATTTTTAGATCCTTTTACCAGTAGAATACCTGTTGAATGATGTGTAGTTATTGCATCGAAAAATTTATATGTTGAAAGTTAATGAAGCTCCCTGTTCAGTTGCCACTTGCGAGTGTCTCTCGATACGATACAGTACAGATGTCATGTTGAAGTATTTACACTTAATTATTTGAAAAGATTGATAGTTTGATACTGGATTCAAAGTATTGATAGTGTTTGAGAATAATGAAATACAATCAGAGGTGTACGGCAAATGAAGTTAGTTAGTTAGTTATATATAAATGGAAAAAAATTGTGTGAATATAAGATGATATTCGTGGATGAATTCTAAACTTGAAAAAGATAAATGGATGTAGTCTAGCATGCAAGATATGTGCTGGTACCAGTTGGGATCATAGTTGCATCCCTCATATATCGACACTTGTAGTTTCAATTACTTATACTGGAAGTAAAAAATCACTTTAGTTTCTTCAAGTGATAGGTACTACGGTCATATCAGTTTTGAAATTAAAAAAATGTTAAATAAAGTTCTTTGATTAAGTTTCTAAATTTAATTATTTAATGTCATTTTAGTTTTAAATATATGTTCACATTATTATTTTAGGCACGTATTTTTTTAATTTTAAATTAATGTGATTGTCTGTTTACACTTACAATATTTTTTATAATTTCTTTTAATTCAGTAAGTAATATGATTTTTTTTCTACAAACTTAAATTTAGAAATGAAAATATATGAACTGAATTAGGCAACATCAAATTCACTTAATAATTTCCTCTGAATAATTCATTTTGTTTACACTCCTTCACACCTACTTGGAATGGTGTGAACAAACTATTTCTCTTTATGTCCTCTACATAGTGCCTTGTTGTCACTGCCAGATCAAGAGAAAGACAAAATCAAATTAGGACTAACCAACCAACATATCATGTTTCCAAATGGGTCCATGGCTCACTTGGCCTCAAACATTATTAATAAAAACAATATTAAGAAAGCTAAGGTTTTATTTTGATCGAAAATGACACCATAGATGGACCAATTGGAGCTCTTGGCAATGGAGAGAGAGAGCTGGTCTTCTACGCTTTGATGTTTGTATTGAGTGGAGTAGGGTGAAGATGGGAAATAGGGAATCCGTGTTTATTCGTATATTGTTAAGAGCTTCATTGTGTGATGTACAATGTCAACAAGCCTCGTATGCCATAATTATGTGTAACAGGCTATAACAACATAGCACGTGGTTTCTTCATTATTTCTCTGTTTCAACTTTAAGCTCTTCCCTTTCCCTACTTGTATCATGATCACATCGTAGTTACTTTTAGACCTTGATATCTCGCTTTCCTCTTCCCAACATCACCAATTGCTAAATGGAAGAATAGTAAGATTAACTAACGAGTTGGAGTCACCATGGTTGAGTTATTATCTTTTTTCTCTTCAGTGAGAAAAAGAAAGAGAGAGAAATACATGAAGCTGATTTATTTAAAATTTGAAATATCATAACATATAAACAAAATGGAAAAGGATATTTCATTTGTTTTAATTTTTTTATTGATATATTTATTAATAATTATGAAAAATGAAACATTTTTATTTTCTCATTTTAAATAAAAAATTTAATGATTCATTCAAATATACAAAAAATTAAAATAAGAAACTAAACAAAATGTCTTTAAAATAATATAGATTTAATTATATTTTTTTTTATCTCAAACTTTTTATTTTTTAATGAACTTTATTTTTAATAAATTAATTTGACATATTTCATTTTTAATTTTTAAAAATTTATAAATTTTATCTTTTATCATAACATATTGACATAAGAGCAAAAGTTAGAAACAAAATTTTTCAAAAAGTAAAAAATTAGCGATAAAAGATATAAATATATCAGCATGTAACTTCAATTCTTCATTAATTAATTAATAAACAAATGACGAAAGATAAAATTTATAAATTTTTAAAAAATAAGAAATAAAATGTATTACATTAATTTATTGGAGGTCAAATTTGTAAAAAATAAATTAGGAATAAAAAGTGTAATTAAACCAATAATATATGTAACATATAAATAGTTAAAAAATACTAAAGCAACCAACAAAGTTGTTTATTTAGGTGATACATATCTAATTTTTCTTAAATAAGATTCATGTTCAAGTTATTTTTGTGGAATAATTTTTTTTTAAAAATAAAATAAAATATTGATATAAAATAGAAGTGTTTTGGTACCTATTTTTTATTTTTTGATTTTGGTACTTAAAATTAGTTTATTTTGGTGTTCACAATTAACTATTTTCATCTATTTTAACAGTAATAACACATTATGATAATCTCATTACTGTCATGTCAACAACTTGATTTAATCCATAAATAATAACATTATTCAAAGTGTCATATGAGTATGATGATATCATATGTACTAAAATAAAAAAGTAATATATTTATAAAAATTAAAATAAAAAGTGACATATTTATAGAGATTAAAATTAAAAGCGATATATTTGTAAGGATTAAAATAAAATAAAAATATTAGTAAGGACTAGAATGATTTTTATTCATTGCATTATTATTATTTTTATATTACATTATTTAGTTTAATAAGTGTACTATTTTTTTACATTCGATAAAGCATTTAATCTTTATTGATGAAAATTTAATATTACAAAGAAAAATAATTACTTTTTCAAATAAATGTTATTTAATTATCTTTATTTATATAAGAATTTTTAAAATATATTTTTAATATTATAGAGATTAAATTTATTTATTTAATTATTGTAAAGAAAAAAAAACTATCAATAAAAGAAAAGAAATAATAGAATACTAATATAAAATATAAAATAATAATATAAACTTGTTCGTATTATCTAAAGCTGCACATACTATGATGTATATAATACTAATATAATTAAATTTTGGAATTTTATTTTTAAGTTTCTTAGATCCTTTATATCTTTCGAGTTTATGTTTGATTTGGTTGGTGTAGTCGTGGTTGTTAACTGAACAATAAGATCCTAAGTTTCTTTTTGTTTCTCTTGGGCTTGCTCCCCTTTGTATTTATAAAAAAAAAAAACAAGAGTAAAATGAAAGTAGTACACATTTGTGATAGAAAATGCCTCCATGTTCTTCAATAAATCTAATAAACCTCTCATTCTTTGTTTCTCCAATGGACAAGAGAATTTTATTATAAATAATCTATGTGAATAAAGATTTAAGTAATATGTTAATTCTTTTGTTCAAACAAACTAGAGAACAAATATATATAGATTTCCAAATATCATATTATGTTTTTGTCTATTACATCAAGAGAAGCAATGCTAGGTATATTTTAGAACTATTAGTTTTATTGATTATTCCAATACATCGACAATTAAAGAGAAACACAAATCAATTTTACTTTTTGCATCTCAATTTTATATGTGGACAATTAAAGAGAAATGAACATAAGCACTGTTAATTATATATTTTTTGCATCAATTTGATATGTATCTTACAGTAATACGTCTATGTGAATGTTTTTATTTATGCGGGTAGTGATTATACTCACAGGAAGAATAAATGGAATAGCTCACAAAAAGTGAGCATATAGTGCGAATGATAAGAGAGTTGTGCATGCTCACAATAATTTCATTGTCTACAATAACATTGGCCATAAGAACGTGTCGACAACGAAGAGGAATTATTGACAATAGTTCACAATGGCAATGTCAGCAGCAAAATGGTATTCTACAAAGGTATACTGTGGGAAGGGATTAGTTAAAGATGAAGGTGTAATGAGGAAAAGTGATTGCATTGAAAGTAAAAGGAGTAGAAGTAGATTTTGATAGTAAAATTGATAATGTAGAAGTCTAATTATTTAGTTTATTCAACGTTTCTTTGGTTTTATTTTTCTTCCTTTAATACTTAGGATTGTTTGATAAAATCAAATATAAGATTATCAATACTCTAGAATAGTCACCTTAACTCACGTAATCTTATTTCTCTTATTATACTTACACATTTTTGTCACTTATCCATTAACTAAACATACATCTTATTCTCTTGAAAGGAGAATGACATATATACATTACATAAAATATGGTCACACACTCACAACTTAGTATTTCATTAGCCTATGTCGCAAATCAAAATTACTATTCTCATTCAATGCAACATCATATAATAAAAGACACATGTAGTTTCATATAATCTAAAACAACCTAATTCAACACATTACACTACAACATTATGCATATGCATCATGTGTCCCTTAATCTTTATTCAATGCACTTGTGGTATCGTATCTAACTTGGAAGAATATTTTATGAGCGTTAATTTAGCCATAAAAAGTGCTATCAACATTAATATTTTTTGTATAGATTGCATTACCTAGAATAATGTTCACATGTGGTTGTCAAGGATACCCAACTTTACAAATAGACTTCAACTCATGGGATCAACATGAGTCATCGAAGCATCCATAACAAGTCTCTAAAACCCTCAAGGTTGAGACTAACTCATTATGACCTCTACATTTTTGTCTCAACATTTATGCACATAATGGTTTCATAAAACTTCTCATCACACAAAGGTGAACTCATTCTCGCCCCTTATAGGCTAGGTCACTCACGGTCAAATTATCATATGGGCCAATTCTTGCCATCTCATAAACTAAGTCACTTGTCTCAATAACATCCAACAATATCTCGTATCTCACATTTAAAAATTGCACAATACTCATATGTCATAAATCACATTATAACATCTATACACATGTATTGAAATATCATCATTCAAATAGTCACATTTCACTCATCCATATTATCTTATCTCATAGCATTGTGCACAACCAATAAGCATCAATATATACACACACATTTATTGCATAAGAATAAAATTCAAAGGTAAAACACTTGAGTGCACCACTTTGTCCTTGAATACTCACTTAAGCGAGAACCAAATTTCTCTTAACCGAGTCCACTCTATTTGTGTCTCTTCTTTGCTTAAGTAAAACTCTACACTCACCCTTGTTTAAGTGAAATATCGTGCTTGCTTGAGAGACCCACCACAAAGACTTATCTAGTCTAGTTTGTCTCATTCTCTTGCTTAAGTGGAGACTCATTCTTGATTAAGCGAGACCTTTTAGGGATGTATCTATGATTTATCACTTTCATCTTGTTTAAGCCAAACTCTTACTCACTTGAAGGAAGCCTTTCAAGGACTTACATAACCCTTATAACACTCGACTCACTTAAGTCACAAACTAAAATCTCTCTTAAGTTACTAGCCACTTTTACTTAAGTTGTGGGCTAAAAGCTACTCTTTGCAATTTGGGTTTAACATAAACCTAAAACCCTTCCTAAACCTTTGATAAGTGTCAATTTTTCGTATATTTATTTGTGTCTTTTAGGCTTTATTATTATGGAAATTAGCAACTATTTTC
>JAMLFT010012737.1:0-10220 GCA_026544285.1 Pachyrhizus erosus
AACACAAAAAAAAAAAAAACTTAGTTTATTAAAAAAAAATACATACAAACAAATGACCCAAAAATCAATTTACAGAATAAAAATTATCTTTCACTTATATACTAAATTTTCATCATATATCTTTAATCAGTGTAAAATCTCCAACAATTATCTTTCAATACTCACGTTTAAAATATCATTATCAAGCACAAATCAATTAAAACTGACAATACCACTTTACTTTAATCTTAATTTTTCAAAGCAAATTCTTTCAATACGAAATGTATTTAAATCCCATACAAAGGAGTCCAAAAATGATTAATGTTGAAGATTCATTTCATTAACTTGTACTATATACTTCGAATTAATTTACAGACAAAAATGTAAAATTAATTGTTATTTAAAATATATTCATATTTTTACGATAGTAATAGAGAAGTTTCACTTAAGCTTGTATAGCTTTATCATCAAGCCTAATCTCACTCTCAAGCCTTGATTAAGCTAGCTGACATTTTAATATATAAGAACGATATAAAGAATAAGTTTAACAATACAATACTTGTACCAAACGACTAACAATCATAAGTATACAATAAATTTATTCTATCACCGCTAATATGGCATGCCAAACATGCATTTTGTATTATCAACTTTGAGACTTTTGGTGAAGAAATTCAAATTGAGAGAAGTTCCAGTGTTTATAATAGAAATGTTTATTCCATCCTTTAAAATGCCAACCTCAGTAAAATAAAATAAAAGTGTTCAAAATTACTTGCTAATGATATTGAAAGACAGAGAGAGAAATACTCCTAAAAGACGTTTACTACCTCACAATTAAGAAATTTGTTTGCATTGAAATGAACTAAAAGTAATATTTTTTTTCTTACAAGAAAGTAGTGTAAATTTTAAGCATAGAAGTATCTTTTGAATTAACAAATGTTGTAACTAAAGCATAAAAATATTGAAATGAAACACTAATAGCCTACTTAATGCTAAAATCACAGTTATTAAAAATAAGACATAGAAAAGTTCAAATCCAAATACATGTAAGAATTTCACTTTCTTTTAACGATGAAACACATTTTGTCAATTTTTAGTAGACAATAATTGATGAATTACTTGTAAATGCAACCAAGATTGTTTTAAAGTAGGATTTGGTTATTTAGTTAATATAACATTTTGTCAAATCAAATTGGTTTATTTACTGGTAGGTAAAAACAAATTGTCTACAATATAATAAGAATTAGCCTAAAGTAAAGAATTTTCATATACAGTAACATTTCAAAATTTCTAAAAGCGAAATAATTTCAGTTAAACAATACTTTACCCTTTCTAAGACTCTTCCTTAACAGGAAATGTCAAACCAGCCACAATTTTAAAATACCCTTAAAAATAAGAAGTAAAGAGCTAACCATCACACTTTATAATACATATTTTCTAACATTCTCTTTAATATTAGTTAAAATTTATTTAAAGAAAAAAGAGGAGTAAAACACTTTAAATGAATAAAACCCAGAAAGAAAAAAAAAAAAAAACTTGTACTTTTAAAGAGATGTGGGTAAAAAATAAAAATAGAAACTCGCCTAAAGCCTCTAAATAAGAGGAAAACAACATGGATTTAGACTTGATTTCCCTAGTATCATTGAATTAAAATTAAAAGACAAAAATTGCTTTGCAATATCCAAGATCTATTGACTGCCTAACTCAGAATCAGACACTAGATACAAAGTCCATTTGAAGCAGCAATAAGAAGTTAAATGACTGCATCTAGTAATTAAGGAGTCCAAGACATCCTATCCTACATCTAAACAAAATACACTGGACAATTACACAGAAATTGAAAAAAATAAAAGCAAACAAGACATGCACATTATGACTCCAGTGCCATCATAGAAACCGAATCAGGCTCATGACCATGAACTCTAAAGCGATATATACATGTGTGTGAAGGGCTTCCATGGTTGGACGTAAAATCAAGCCTTACCGTGTTGATGACACCAGAAGCTGCTGAATTCAACACGTTGAATGTTTGAGCATTGCTCTTCTCAAGGTCATATGTAAATTCTGCAAGAAGATTCATCTTTTCGGTACCAACTGCAGAATCAGCATTATTCCCCTGCAGCCAACCAGAGACCCTGCAGTCTTTAGGAGCACTTGATCTATCATATGCAACACTCTGTTGAGCAGAAAAAAATATCAGTACTAACATCTAACAATATAGAAGGGGGAATGACTGAAAAATTAATGTGGAAAACACTTGTACCAGAGAAATCAACATAAAATAATAGACACAAGAATGTCCATACAAAAAAATACTAAACGGAATTCGACAATAAGTTTAAATCATTAATACTGGAAAGTTTCTCAAAAGTAGTGTTATTTTAATCAATGCTCACCCTCAGACGCATCTAAGTTTCTCAACTTATCAGTGTTAGTGTATTGCCATTTGGTCAGATCAGTACAAGATATGCTATAATAGCATCTAGTTATCAATCTTGAAAACTAATGTGCCAAAGTAGAGACAGATAATAAAAAATAAGGATCATCACCCACAATATCTTTGTTTTCATCAACTTCTCAAACTGAGTAAATAACTGAGGATACCTACAAAAGCATAGAGAGACCTAATAACAAAGCATAAAGGAGATTTATGGAAAATCAACAACACATATGTAAAGAAAAAATGTAGGAAACACTACAAATGAAACAAGGAGCTTCAAAGACCGATAACCAGAAGTGAGGACAAATTTAACTCCGACAGAAACCAAACCCAGTTAGAAAAAAAGCCAGAAGAGATCTTTAGTAACTTGGAAATAACTGATAAAGCAGTTCACTTCGAAATGATTATATAAAATTCTAATGCTCTAACCTGCCAAAAACAGAAGGACAACCAACCTACCAATAAAACCATAAATACCAGACTAGATCCAATATTTTGAGGTCACACAAGAAAGTTTGTAATCAAATTTATTTCAAATCTTTGTTATGCATCTGTTGGCATTTGTTTGATATCTGATACTCTAGGGAAATATGTCAACTTCCGAAATTTCTTAGATACAGACAAGAAAAAGTAAATTAAATGAGTGTGTCTAAAGCCCCATAATTCATCATTACAACTAGTTACATGTCCAATAGCTATTCCCACATTCTCACCTTTGCATTAATTTTCTTCATTATTACAGAAGCATATGCCCCAAGCAGAAATTTATCCTCTTCAAAGACAGTAGCAATTAGATGCCACAACATAAAAATGCAGGTTTGAAGAAAAAATATGCCAAAATTAACACAAGCACAGTAACCACCAAAAATAAGAAAATATGCCAAAATTTCTCATTCATCCATACGAAACAAATACCAGATACACTTGTGATTCAGATAGAAAGCCATCATGAAATATCCATGCATCAAATCATGGTATTTTCGACAATAACTCAATCAAATTCATCCCTAATAACCCTGTCCAAGGTAAAACCCCCTCTAGCAACTTATAGCATAATTATCACATGAATCATAATTCACCACATTAGTAATATAAGCCCAAGTATAAGGAGGAAAAAAACTGTATCATCTACAACTACACCATGAAGCCACCGAAAAACTTGTCAGTAAACTGAATACATCTAAGTCATATATTAGGGTCTTAAGATAAACTTAATTCATGGCACATCATGCATATTCACAGACTGAGTTTTCCACAATTAGATAGAAGACCAAGTATATAAACATGAGAATTGCATAATTTATATGCCTACTCAAAATCTCATCTACTCTATAATTTCAGAAATTTAAGGAAGCATACAAGAACACATCACAGAGTACACCATACTAACTGACAGGCATGTGCACAACAATGTTCAGATTTACAATGAAAAATGCATCACCTTCGCTACATGTTCCAAGGTGACAGCCTCAGGAATGATGGAAGTCCGCAGCCTAATCTGAACAAACCCTCTACTATCCTTCAATGGGAAACACTGCCCGGGCTCGCCAAAGCTCGGCTTCAGCATCTTTTCCGCGCTGGGGTGGACACCATTTCTAGCAGACTTCAAGAACCAATTGCTCCTCCCCATATCAAACACCTCCGAATGCTTCACCACCGTGCCACCACCACTAGCAAGTGCATAATCCACTCTCCCAAGCCCATCAGCAGCGTGATTCTCAATCTCCTTCTCAATCACACCTCTTGCAAAATCCCTTATCTCATCCAACCCACCACCCTCATACCCACCACCCTTCACATTCCTCACTTCCTCAACAAACTTCTCAAACTCCTCCTTTGTCAACCAATCCTCCCCTTTTAACTCACTCAAATACTTCTCTAATTCCTCATTCTTGGCCTCCAATTTCCTCAATCCACTTTCCAAAATTACCCCTTTCTCCTCAATTTTCTCATTTAATTCCTTCCTTAACCCTCTAACCTCATCCTCAATCTTCTTATCCACCACATCAACTTGAACCTGAATCATCTTCGCCGTCTTCTTCAACAACCCCTCCACATCCGAAATCCGCCCCTCAAATTCCGACAACCCGGCATAGCCACCGGCCGCGGCGTCGCCGGATTTCAATGCCACCCGCCGGATCAACTGAACCAGCCCCGCCAGCACCACCAAAAGCACCAAATTCTTCCCAAAAATGCTCACCACCGTGAGCCACCGCGGCTTCTCAGCCTTCGCGGCGGGCTTCCGCGCACGCCGCAGCGGGACCGATGCCGAGTTACCGCCGGCACCGGCGACCCTCTTCACCGTAGCCAAGTCGCGGGGCGTCCGGTCGAGGAGCGCCTCGCCGCGGATCGAGTGGTGGCTGAGGTCGCGCCCGGCGGTGGCGCCGTCGCCGGAAGTGGCGGCGGCCGGTGAGACGGCGACGTCGTTGGCGAGGAGTTCGAGGTTGGTGGCGGTTTTCTTGTCGGTGGCGATCACCGGTCTCCGACGCGTCCCCGGGTTCGCCGCCGTAATGGACACCGTGGAAGCCGACATCGGAATCGTCGAAAACCGCTTCTCAAATGCGAACACCGAATTCGAAAATTGTAAAAATGAAAAAAAGAGAGAAAAAAAAAAGGAAAAAGAAAATGATGGAAATGGAAACCCTAATAATGCGTGATGGTGAATGAAGAAGGGGAGAGTGAGAAATGGAAACGAAGGAAGAAATTTGAAGCGAAAGAGAGAGCGCGTGTTTTACACTGCTTCGGGTTTTTGTGAGATCTGAAGAGAAACGAAATAAAGAGGACAGGATTTGAGTTGAATCTTTGTTCGACTTTCTTTTTGTTGTGTTTTTTTTTTTTTTTTTGGGGGGGGGGGGTTTATGAAATTTTGATTCGGAAGTGAGGGAGAAAGTTAAAGCGGGATAAGCGAAATGACTGGAGAATTCCCGGTTTGGGCTTGACGTTTGTTGGGCCTAGTTTGGCCAATTGGATGAGCTTTGTTTAACTCGTCCTTTCGTTTTAGACTACTACTTTATTCTTAAATTTATTTTGTAAGAAATTAATCCATAATATTTTGAATTAATTACTCCCTTCTATTCTTGTAATAAAGTCTATATTATAAGGAATTAATTATGTTTTTCATAAAATTATATTTCATTAAAGTGAACTTTAAATGATATAACAGTGAAAAAATATAATTTATTAATATTTTAGTATGTATAATTTTGTTTTAATAAAAAACACTAATTTAAGTTCTCAATTAAATTAACCTAAATTTTTAATGTTGATTAAATAAAAACACTAGTCTTCTTCAATGCAGTAGTAAAAAAAGAGTAAAAGAGTGATGGTCCAAGTATCAGGCAGGGCAAAGCAAAACCCAGAAAGTGAATGAGGTGTTGTATCAGCTTGCCAGAGGAGGGTTTATAAAGTCATCTTTGTTGGCCATATCTAACAACCAACATTTAGAGTTTAGTCATCTTCCATTGACAATAACACTCCTCAACATATATCTTTCAATCAAATCCAAAATGACAAAAAATGCATAATGTTGTTTAAAAAGGTGATGATGATTCATACATGCATGCAGAGGGGACAAAAGAATTTAAAAAAGAGATGGTCCAAGCACTATTCGTTCTTGAAGACCCTTGGTAGTGCAGTACTTTCCTTTTCCGCTTGGGAGGTGGGTGTGTGCGATACAGATATGCACACGCTGCTCTGGTAAGACAGCATCGGCAGGAAATTAATCTCGCCTCAGTGAAGATTTCTCTGGGTTCCAAACCAAGCCTGTTTGCTTAACTGAAATTACCACTTCACATTGAATATGCATTCTGCTGGTACAAGTGCACACACTGTAGTCCCTTTCAGGGAAGGGGAGGAACACTATATATATATCTATAACTACTTCTTTATTATTCTGATATACATTATTTCTATACAATTGTACACACCAAAGCCCAATATTGCTTGTTCCATCACATTAATGCCCCCACTCGGGTCACAAGCCACCGTTACTTAGCTCGGCGATTTTTTTAGTTTCTCAGTTCCTTATACACACTAAAATTTATCATTATCTGTCAGATGTGGGCCATTTGCAAAGACCATTGGAAGACCAGTTTCCATCAAGTTTGTTCTTTGCAACGAATGCCATTTGCATGGCTTTTATCCATGTCTCGGAATTCTCACCTACCAACGGTCCTCCATTAATTTCAGAAAGAATACATAGAAAGATGAATATAAAAGTTGCAAGAAATATGCATAAAGATATTTCAAAGAGAATGGATCAGAAGAAAATGTGGAACTACTTTTGATACCATTTTACAACGTAGAGGATGATTTTGTATTGAGAAGAGAGAAAAGGATACTTCTCATTGACAACTGAACTTGATCACTTGAGGATTTTACCATATACAGTGAATTACTACTATACATACAAACTTTCACCAGCTAATTTGTAACTTACTTCTCTAATAGAATAGTAATAAACTAACCAAACCACTAACTGTTTAAATAATTAGAAAACGAATATGGTACAGTGTGTTTGACCAAATCATAACAGCTTCATTCTATATTTACATATATAAGATATACCGTATCATCTTTGAATATGTTTTTAATAAAGTTTCATGCTATATTTTTAAGTAATAATTATTTATTGGTTTTTCATCATTAATATTATAGCATAGACGTTTGATTAGTTTCCCAACCAAATACATAACAAAAAACCATAATGTTTAATTGCAATATTTAAGTTACCTTAATGCATCTAATGGATCGAACTATATAACAGCCCACCATGTAAAAATGCAAGCATTAAAGTTTCTATATAGTAGTGTGGATATGAATGGAATACATTTTTTTAATACTAAAATAAGTTTTTAGTTCTGAAATTTAAGGTAAGTTAAATTTTTGGTAATTCAAATTTAAAATTATTTTTAATTTCTATAATTTAAAAAAAACATTTTAATCTCTTTAATCAAAACTTCTTTGATCAAACACTGTCAAAATGAATATTTTAATAGAAAATGCACATATAGTATGGTGTTTGATCGTAACGTAAAATCAAAGTGAAATATTAAATAAGTGACTTATAATCTATTAATCACCTAATCGAATTTTGTATTGGTATTTGAGAAGAATGATTAAAGTATGATTTTTTTTTAAAATTTTAAGGAGTAAAAATATCAATTTTAAATTTAGAAAACTAAAAACAAACTTACTCTAAATTTAAAGAATTAAAAATATATTTAAATCTAAAATTTATTATAAATTATTTTTTAATAATAAATCAATAATATTGATATAATATCGGTATAAAATTAATAAATAAAAATTAAAATGTAATATATATGAATACACATACATATAATATTAACTTGAGTGTTCATTTCTTTATTGTGGATATTATATTAACATATATTTTTTGAATTTTTATACTTGTTAATTTTAACTATATTTATTATAAAAATAATAGATAACATGAAAAGGTACGTATCAAACAATACATAACATTACTAACTGAATTAAAACATACAGTATACCAATATATATACATAATAATTTATTTATTAATTTTGATTCTTAATTTTTAATTAAATAACATATCATTAATTATTTTACATTTAATCATATATTTATAAAATCATTATTTTAATTATTATTGTTCGTGAAATATATTTTAAAGTAATTAATTTAAAATTTTGAGCATTAATATTAATATAATATTTGATGTTAGTACTTAATATTAAAACTATCAAAATTAATATTTAATTATTAAATTTGTAGAATAAATTAGATGTTAGTACTTAATGTAAAAAATTAATAATTATTTATTAAAATTGTTTAATAAATAAAATTAATGTGTTATTTTGGTCCTTTATTTATATTTTAGGTTCTAGTTTAATCTTTTAAAGTTTAAAAAAAATTCTTTAGTTTTTTTTTATTATATTTAAGTTAATATTATCAAATAGAAAACAAGATTTTGAATTTTTTTTATTCATTCATTAAGTGAAATTTATTTTATTAAATTTTTATAGATAAAAACTATCAAAAATTAATTATTATTTGAAATAAAAAAAAATTATAAATATGATAAAAGTAGCATGAAAATTGAATTACTCGTTTGATTAGTTTATCATTATTCTATCAGAGAAGTTAGTGAATTGGGTTTGACAAATATTTAAAAAATTCAACTTTGAGTCAGTTTGAATATGAAGATCTGTTTACTAGTGAATACTCCCAATTCCTTTCTATCAGTGTGAAGGGAGTATTGATTCAATGTTTGAATATGACAATCAAATTCAAATGACAAAAGAAAAAATGTACAATGTTTATAGAAGTTTAAAAAAGTGATGTGGTCCAAGCACTATTGATTCTAGAAGAATACCCTTTGGTAGAGTGCAGTATTTCTCCGGTTCACTTTTAGGTGTGAGTGGGAATGTTGAGATATGCACACTGACATCTCTGCTCTGATAAGGCAGGCAAAGCAGGAAACTACTGTGTCTGTCTGCTCATGAAGACTTACGGGTTCCAATACCATTTGGCTGAAATACCAACTTCATAATGAATGCACTCTCTTCCTACAATCACACTTCACACCGTATATCAGTGAGTGGAGACATAAGTTACTAAAGCGCAGTGCACCACCTAAGTCCAATATTGCTTGTTCCATCACCTTAATGCCCCCACTCGGGTCACAAGCCACCGTTACTTAGCTCGGCAATTTGTGCAGTTTGCCAGTTTTTTATATACACTAAATTGGTTCATTATCTGTCGGATGTGGACCATTTGCGAAGACCAAGGGAAGACCAGTTTCCATCAAGTTTGTTCTTCGCAACCAGGGCCATTTGCATGGCTTTTTTTCATGTTTCTTAATTCTAGATCACCTACCAAGGGTTGAGAGATACGAACATGACCTCAGGGCTGTCGCAGAGATGTAAGATGTAAGATGTAAGAACTGCTTGAATCCTCCAACGCAGAAAGAATGCATAGAAAGATGAATGTAAAAGTTGCAAGAAATGAAGAAAGATATTGCAAACAGAATGGATGAGCAGAAAACGTGGATTTACTTTTCATACCATATTACAATGTAGAGGATGATATGTGTCGTATTGAGAAGAGAAAAAAAGGATAATTCTAATGGATAAATTATCTTGATCACTTCAGGATTACACAGTGAATTACTACTATACATACAACCTTTCATCAACTAATAACGATAGACTTTATTTACATAGGAATAATATTACCCTTCACAATTTTTTCGTTAGGTTTTCTGAAACAATCAGAGTAGAAAATTAAACCCTTCAATGTGAGTTTTAAAAATATCAAACACAGTCCTTTTGCTAAAATGTTAATAGAATGAAGTCATAATGGAACCAGCTAGAAATTACATTGATTAACTAACAAGAAATACATTAGTAAAAATAAAATGCAACGATTACCTAGAATCAAAGCACAAAATAAAGAATAACAAATGGCATAAATTAAGCGTAAAATCAACAAAGAAGTTGTATAAGGTGATATAAAAGTAATAATTAATGAATGGTATTGTGAGAAAACTTATGGACCTAAAAACGTAAAAGTAGGGTTTCGTTTGGGGTACTTTTTCGTTTTTAATTTTAAAATTAAAATAAATTTTAATTTTAAATTTTAGTTTTTTGATTTTTAGTTTTTAAAAGTTGTTATTAATTGAAGATCAATCAAATGAGTAACTATTATCTTATTTTACTTTACTATAAAAAAATATAACATAAAAAATTATCAACACATAAAATAATAAAAATAAAAAATAATTAAACTTGCTAAAAATTAATAAAAATAGTAA
>JAMLFT010012738.1:0-10220 GCA_026544285.1 Pachyrhizus erosus
ATTGATTCTTATATAAAAATAAATAATTTAAAAAATTAGATCTTATAAATAATTTTTTTCTAAAGTATCATTAAAATGATACAGATAAAGTATTTCAAGAAAATAGTATTTATTAAAGGATAATTTCAATAAATATATTATTAAGATTTTTAAAATAATAATATTTATTAAAAGATAAAATTAAAATAAATATTTTAATATTTCATTGAAAAATAAGAATATAAATTAATTTAAAAAAAATTTAGATGAATAAAATTGTCATCATTTGAGACAAAGAAAATAATATAATATTTACATGAATAATAATAATAATGATACATCTAATCTTTTATAGAAGAAATACATAAATATATTTTTATTCTAATTATTAGAAATATATATTCATTTTTAAATTTATTATTGTAATTGCTAATTTTTGTAGGAAAATGCTAATTAGAGAATGAAAGTTTGAGTTTTGTTATGGATTCTTCTTAAAGGTAAAAAGGGTCTAAATCAAAAAATCTCTTATATCTTGATCTAAACTCTTGATAATAATGGAGCTACTCTCTCCTATAATTGCATGTCATATTGATTGAATCATATGATAATAATGTGTATGAAATTTTTTCTTCTTTTTGGTTAATTTTTGTTGTGTTTTTTTCATTGCACATTAAAATTTTCATTTTTTTGCATAGTTTTATATTTTATATTTTATGCATTTTTGGTTTATGTATTTTTTCACTATGCCTGTTTGTTGGGATTTTTTTTTATTGGGCGTAGGTAATTTGTGTTTTTCTAATTTGTTTAGTTTTGCACCATGGGTACTAAATACAAAATTGATTAATTCTCCATAAATAATGAGTTTGAGTTATAAAGGACCGAGATGGAGGCAGCCTTGGCACAACAAGGATGTGTGAAAACATTGAAGGTAGAGCTAAAAATGAGTCTTGCTCTTTCTCAAAATGAAAAGAATGATATGATTGATAAGACCAGTAGTGCAATAATTTTGTGTCTTAATGATAAAGCGCTAAAAATAGGTTGCAAGAAAAAGATTATTGCTATAATGTGGATTAATTTGGAATCTTTATATATGACAAAGTCATTGGTCAATGGTTATGTTTGAAGTAACAACTCTACTAATTCAAGATGGTGAAGTCAAAATCTATACGAGAGCAACTAGAATATTTCAATAAGATACTTAATGGCATTGAGAACATTGACGTGAAGCTTGATGACGAGGACAAAGCTTTCATCTTACTTAACTTTTTACCAAAACCCTTCGAGCATTTAAAAGATGTTATTATATATGACAGGAATCAAACTAACACATTTAATGAGGTTCAGACCTCAATTCGTACTAAGAAGCTTAAAAGGTGATAAGAGTTGAAAATTGAAAACAATGGTGAAGGCTTGGAAAGATTAGCAAGAAAAAAAGGACAAAAGAGGAAGAAATTTATATCAAAATTGTACTTGGAGCCTAGAGGTGATCGTTGCTCAGGTACGAGCTCTACACCTCACCCTTTATGATTATGATTATGCATGTTTGGAAACTTAGAATTTTTCACTTGCATGTTGAATATTTTGATTTTTCCACTTGCTCTCCTTGATTATTTGCTTTGTAAAAGTATAAACTTTTCAAAGATTTTTTCTATCCATGTTCTCTGTACCCCTTCTTTTACAAAAGATTTTTTTTTTTTTTTACAAAAGGAAGAATGCGTACAGGAAGTGACTGCATTTCAGGATTTCATCTTATGTTCTTTGTGTCTTGTTTCTGTTTTACGAAAAAAGAATTCACCAACAAATTTGTTCACTTTATTTACTCTTTTCAAGATGCAACTCTCTTTAATGAAAATCCAAACCCCCCGATCAAAGTTGTATCTTTTATCCATTCAAGTTTCCTAGTTTCTTCCATTTTGTTTTTTGAATTTTTTATTTTTTTAATTTGATTATCTAGATACTAATATTGTCAGTCGCTATAATTGATTTTCTTATTTTTGATTGTCTATTTCATTGTTAGGTTCAAGAGAGGAGTAACTCAATTTGTTAGAATGGAAGAACATAAAAGAAGATTCCAAGATTTAAATCCAAGTTGTACAGAAACTACTAATCAAGATTAGAAACTTTTAACTATTTTTAAAGTTATGAGGACCAACCAGCGATGTGAAGTTAATAATTTCAATGGCAAAAAAATTGGAGGAAAAACATTTATGACTCTATATGCGGTAAGAGTTTAAATTTTGATTAATTATAATTATAATATTGATATAACTTAACCTTACTTTAGAATAACAGTTTTAAGTAATTAAATTAAAAAATCACAAATCATTCAGCTTTTAAAGATTTCAAATTGTGTAAAAAAAAAAAAAATCGCAGAAAAATTTATCAAGCTTAAAAAGATATAATGGATTATATTTTAGTTCAAACCGTTTATATTCGCCTGATCTATCCGAGATTCGTCTAATCTGTAACTTGATCAAACCGATGTCTTAATTGGTTGGATGTGGACTTGCTATTAAGGTGGTCGGTTTAGTTCAAATTGAACCTTTTAGACCCGAATTCGACCGAACCGGGCCGTTGATAATTTTTTTTTGGAAATTGTATCATTTTTCCATGAGATACTCTATCACTAGCTATACTTTGTTCTTCTTTAGGACATGATTTGACTATTATTTAACAATGATGACATTTTTATATATTTTAGTTTGTGCTTTTAACTTGATCTAAATTTAAAAATGAACAAAAAAAAAAACGGAATACCAAATACATGATGTCCCGATAGAAAGACAGAGAGAACAATACAACCAGACAAAGCAAAGAAGATACCACAACCTTTATTTTACTCGAGAGGTTGGGCTTAAACAGTTAATACACGCCATCCGCTTTAGTTCATAGGATGTCTCCACGGAATCTTTCCCAACGATCAGGAGTGAAAGACATCACGTGCTGTGGTCGAAATTTATACAATTAAATTATTAAATGAAGTACATTTCTTCATTACTTTTTTTTTTAATATAAATTACATATAGTTTTACTAAAAACAATTATATTCAAATTAATAATATAACTGTAGATGACAAATCTTTTATTTTTATATTTAACACAATTATATATTCAAAACTCAATCTCTCAATATCACTCACTAATTAAGTATCCCGTATCAATTAATCGATGCGTGCGTGCTATGGTGACTTTATTATATCTCTTTTTATTACATTTATCATTTTATATTACACTTTTGTTTTTATTCTTCCTATTTCTCTTTATTATATAAAAAGTCATCTAAACTAGTTGTGCAACTAAAATTTCTCTGATCAAATTATATACCAGTTTGTTTTAACTGATATAAATATCTAGGCAGCTGCAAGAGCTTTCAGCATCAGCTAACTAACTTACATACCTTCCTCTTCTCCTCTCTTGTAAGTTGGCACGCCCTTATCCATTTCTCTTGTATATTCATATATATATATTATTCATTCTCTTTTCGGATCACATTAAATTGCTCATGGCAAACACAAACCTCCGAATTGCCTGTGTTCTCCTCTTGTTTTTTATTTTACACCACCAAGATCTCTATGTTCAAGGGAAGAGACATTTGTGGCCTCGGTTGAACAAACCGTGCTCGAAAGATAATGAAAAATTGAGCAATGTTGTAGTTCATGATGTTGGTGATCATGGAAACAGGGCCACCATTGATGCTGATGCACACCAAGGGAGAAAGAGGCGAATAGAATTCGAGGAGAAAGATTTTAGGCCAACTTCTCCTGGTCATAGTCCAGGTGTTGGTCACTCCATCAACAATTAATTAATTGGCATTTGGCAAGGTAGTCAAATTAAAATGCGTATATTGCACTACTATTTAATGATGTGGTGCAACATGAAGCGTTGTGAATGAGTGTAAATATTCATTTTGACTACAGTGAGTTCCGGTGCCCTAAACACAGAACATACATGAATACACACTGAAGTGTCATTTTATTTTTAGCTGATAAACTTTTGTGCCAGCTCAGTTAATCAGAGAGAAAACAAAAATGCATGGTTAGATTAGCTTGGGAAATGTAGTCTCTCTTTTACATGTGTATCTAAATATCTCACGCTTGATTTCATGTCAATGTTAACCTGTTTGTGTGCCACTTCTCTTTGTTTTTCTGGATACAAATACAAATTAATTTCAGTAAGCATTTGTTTCCTTTTTGTCAGGATATCACGTACATACTTGATCCATCCCTTGTGATTAGAAAATAACACTCTTAATTGTTGTTTTGATTATGACGCGTTTCTTTTTAATTGGACACGGACAATAAAGGTGATACAAAACAAGAATTAATATACTATTTGGTTACTTCTAGCATGAGGCATGTAATATTGAAGAAACAGACGATATTTTAACCAAATTAATGATTCTTTTCATTGAACATTTTATTAAAAGATAAATAGATAAATGATTTTCACACAATTTTATAAAATTATTTTGATTCTCTAATTACTATTACAAAATTATGCAGAGTTTATTTCAGTAGCCTCTCACAGAGTTGGGTTTGGAGTGGTTACAGCATGCATACATGCTCCGGTTCTTGTGTAAGGGGCACACCATTGAAACGGTGGTGACTTGTACATGTTGGCGATGGGTGGGGCCTTTATGGAAGTGGGCTCATTGCTCTTTGCATGTTAATTTTGCATTGGAGTATTTGTTTCCAGAATATTGGTTAAAGAATTAATAGAAAAAAGTTTTTTTTTAAATTATATAAAAAAGTTTTTTAAAATTATAAAAAAATATTTTTAGGTATTTTAATAAAAAAATTGTTTTCACTTTTTTAATCAATATCCTAAAAACACTTAATAGCATTTGCATTTGCATTGTAACGACTTATAGCTTTGGATGAGTGACACCTTGTATTCTATTTTAAGCTTGATTACTTATTGCTTCTAAACAAAACTGTTCCAAAATTCAAAAAGAATTGTCGTTTCCTTCTTAAATAGAGTTGTATAAGTGAAAGGCGAACATCAGAAAAAAGAAAATAAAAGGCAAGAAGAAATTTCACGTGGGACTGAAACAACCAGGCTGAATTACATATTTACTGTATTCAACTAAAAAAAAAAATTACTGTTGTAGAAGATTATGGATTATCAAAATTAACAATTCTATCCATAAGTCTTCACTTTTTTCTTGTTATAAATTTGGCGTCTCTATCCCATCGGAATCATGGATCATATATGCCTACTTAATAGTGTGATATGGCCACGTTCTTGTTAATCGTGAGATATATGCTGAAGTTGGAATATATTAATCAAGAATTATCTTCTAACCAATAGTGAGAACTAGGAAGTTATTATCATAACATTAAAGATTCCATATTTGTTCACCAGTACTATTTTTAGCACTCTTTTACTTCGCTTTTATTATATTTTTTTCCTAGGATATACTCATATATTTCATTGATGTGAATTAAAATAATATTTTCGGATGTGAGCTATGTAATTTATCACTAGCTTAGAACTTGGATTATCATAATTATATATATCACTTTCTTTTTCATTTAACATTCTTCATATCTTTTTATTTTCTTCTGATCACATTTATCCCAATTTTTTCACTTTTTTCTTCTTCTTTTTTTTCAATTTCTCTCTTCTTTGATCTTTCCACCACAACCTATCCCAAAATGGGATTTTTAGTTTTTCCTTAGGATTGATGTACTGTTCTCTAATGAAAAGATAATTTGCTTAACACTTCATGCAATCTCTTATGCTTATCATGTAGTTTATATAGTATAGTAGAGTACGTAATGGATCACTCTAGTTTAGTAATTAAATAATTTTAATTATAGAAAAATGATTCTTCTATATAATGAATACTTGTTTGTATACAAGGAAGAAAAAAATCCTTATTAGGCAACACACATGTCGAATCTATGTATTTAGATAAATTATTATATAACACGATACTGACAGATATTTACAGCTCGTGCTCTATATTACTTGCCGATGTTTCATCCTTGGAAAAAATATAAATTAAAACACATTAAGCAAGAATAAAGTTATTCATGTGATAAAAAATTGTAACATATAGTTTCAAGAGAGAGAGAAAAGAGATAAAAATATGGTATAAAATGAGTGAAATAATAGAAAAATAATAAATTGTAAAAATATTATAATAAAGTTATGAATATACTCTTACACCAATGGATTACCAATTGATAAATTAGACTCCCTACACAGAACCTAAGAAGCTTATCTTGATTGGAATAAATCGACATGTTTCAGTATATTACAAAAAAATTCCACATCACTTAAAAACAATAGGGAACCTATACTATAATGAGAGTATGCAAGTGTATTATGTCATTTTTTAAAAAAAAAAATCACAACTTATTTTTTTTAACATAAAATTACAAGTAAAATTTTATATTTTTGTATTTTACCTTCTCTAATTTTATAAATTTAAAATTATTGGTTCCAATTTTATAATCTCCTCACAGACTTAGGATCTTTAATATGCCACTACTTAGGATCAAGACAAATAATAGTTTATAAACATTTTATTTCTTTAATTTATTAAGGTATCTTTTAAGGAAGACTCATGTAAGTCAAAATAGGTAATACTTCAAATATAGTGAGTCTAATGATGTTGATAGATTTGAGGTTGAAACACATTCAAATAAAATTTGAAGAAAAATAATTAGATCAAATTTTAATTAACTTGAGCATGATGTTTATAAAAATAATTAATTAAAATAATTGTTTGTAGTTTTACAATTTCTTAAAGTATTGTTTCATCAATTTTTTAAAATCAATCCCTTAGTAAGAATCCAAGTGAAAATATTATAATATTTTAGAGATTTATTGGATTGATATTTTAAAAAAATTATTTTGGCATTAAAGGATCTTGTGAATTTTAAAAAACTTTGTAAGAATATGATGATTTATAAGATTTTTTTAAAAGGCTTTTATAATTTAGATTTTATTTGATTTATAACATATGAATTTTTAAAAAATCAAAAAGAATTTATGCATTTATAAGATTTTAAATGACTCCATAAATTTTTAAAAAACATTCAAAATTACAAGGATTGAAGAAAAAGACAATAAATAAATAACAAGATTTGAATAAAGAAAAATAAATCATTATAAAATTTTATAATCTTTTAATAGTTAATTGACTCTAATTTCATGTACTTCTATATAAGTTCAAAATTATGGTATTCATTATCTAGTAATTCTAAATACAAAGATTCATCGATTGATTTAATTAAAAATTTATCAAAAAGTTAACCCAAAAAAATATAATTTTATTTTTGTCTTATTATAGAGAAAATATGTAAAATTGAAATAAAGAAATAATCAATTATTTTGTAAATATTATTATTTTAAGGAAGGAAAAAAAATTATATATACAGAGAAAAAAGAAAATGTTAGAATAAAAAAATAAAAAAGTAAGAGTTTAAGTAAAATTGTTTAATGAATATAATACAAATACATACAATTAAAAAATTAAGCAACATTCATTGCAATCTACATAATTTTAAATATCAAAAGACTTTTTTTAAGTTGTAAAATTTTTTAATAAATATCATTCAATTTTGTTGTCATTAATAAAATTTTTTAATAATTTTTGTTGAATGCCATCATATGTTTTATTTTATTTAAAAATTCTAATTAAATATCGAAAGATTTTTTTATAAAAAAAAGTCTTTTAAAATTTTTAAAATCCTAATTATACCCCTTTTGTTAAATAATGGTTGAGAGATGTATTATATGCGCATGAGATGTATTTGGTAAATATAGTTATGGGATATAAAAGATTATATTTTGAGAAAGTGTTAAAGTACAATGCATGACTCAAAAAAACATATGTATTGAAGAAAAAAAACAAAATTCATGCTTAAATCATTGTAATATTTTCTTATAAAGTTTTGATTAATTTTGTCTATAAACATTGCATTAACGCAATAATTTCTTAAAAAATTAGGTTTTATTAACAAGAGAGGCTAATGCAATTGCAAGTGATGATGAATTGAGGATGAGACATGAGAGGCCACAACCTAGGTAGTAATACAAGTGGTGTGATAGATACGATTCCTCCTTGTGCATATTAGACCTAATGGCGGTTTGGTAGTTTAAGCTGAAACCAAACACCTGTAGAATCTGACCCCACATGTGAGACTTTTTTTTTAGATACACAAATGACACTTTTTAACAACCAACAACATTACATTCACTAATTCAAATGGAAAGAATGCTGTCCAAAGTGCAAAGCCAGCTGTTTTGTAGATTTCTCAAAAACAGAGTTCTTTTCTATTTTTGAGGGTTTGGTTGTACATGGGGACAAACACTCGTGCTTCAGCTTATAAAAGTTGCAAGTTGCGGCATGCGCTGTGTACGGCATACAGTTTGATTAAATATACACTTAGAAAGGCACACAATACACAAACACACTTTCTCTCCCTTAAAAAAGTACATTTTCACTTTAGCACTTGTTGTTGGACTTACTAATATTTAAGCAACGATCTCAGTACTAATCTGAATATTATTGATTACTTTACAAGATTCTTGAGGCACTGAGCATATGTCAAAGGGTATTGACAGGTTTTGTTGTTTGATTATTAGTACATCTTATTCTAATTTCCTGACTTTCAAAAGTATGAAAGGGTGAAAGTGCTCATAGTCACAATAAATTAATTAAATAATATGGTTCTATTTCTAGGAATGCTTAAATAATGTTTCCTACGTCCAAGCTAGAGATGGCTAGAATTTTGTTTACAGACCATATTTTGTCTTGTCTACACAATAAGGTACTTGGTGAATCAAAACTTGAATTGTATCTGTATACATTCTCAATTTCCATTCCATTATTTTAATTAAGTATCCAAGACTATGCACTGAATCCTTTTGAAGCGTGTTTATATAACATATCAATATTATCGAAGCAATACGTAATCGCAAGCACAAACTAGCTAGCTAAATTCTGTAATCTATAGCCTGAAAAAAGCTAAAATGAGATGCTGCTTCTCATTGGAAAACAAGGGAATGAATATTCTTAACTCTTTTAAGTATTTAAATTGTCAAGGGTAAATTGGGTCTAATTTTGTTTTGATGAACATTAAATACAGCTTACTTATTTAATATTTATCAAGAAAGATCAACACGATATTTAAATATACGATTTTATTATGTTGAATTTTAACATTAAAAATAGGTAATGAATAAAACTAAATCGATTGTAGTATCAAACTTTGAGTAATTGACAGACGTCTAGCCTTTGATGTAACCTTTTTGGACCATTTTAACAATGATAAAATATTGCTGTTCTTAATCCAAAGGCAAGAACTTTCTAATTCATGGGCAAGAACTATAAGCCCAGAAGCCATAACCACTTCTTTTTTTTTTTTTTTTGGTGAAGAAGCCATCATTTAACTCAAAATAATTCGCAAGACGTTTTTGCTTCATAATGGCCATATTACTTTTTTTACCATGACTTTATATAATTTTTCCTATACAACTCAAACAAATTAAAGGTGGAAACACGATTTTGTTGCGCAGCTAATAGAAGATAAATCTGGGGAGCACACTTCACTTTCATTTTATTAATTTCCCAACTTATTCCTTTTTTTTTCACATAATCACGGCTATAATATGTTTTTATTTTAAATCAAAATTTAAATAGATTTAGTGACAAAAAGATCAAGGAAAATTTTGAGAAAATGTTATATTGAAAAAAGGGTTCAATTTACCTTTTAAATACACTATCCCAAAAGAGTGTGCAACAACCGGAAGAAGAAAGGAGCGTTAGATTTAATGATCTTGAATGCATGCATTGCATAAAGCAATTTGTGACTTGGATTCTTGAGTTTATATACTAGAAGCTTGTTTATAAGGCCCATTTTGAAGGGGGTGATCTGTTTATGTAGCAGAACGAGCCCGTTCTACCCTTTCTTGGGCTGAAAAACCGTTTATCTCTTTTCATCAACAGGAGAAGCTTTGCTCTGTGATTCATTTCACTTGAATGTTGGGCTTATCTTACCCATAGCTACTAGGCCACGCTGCCTTATGGGCCTTGACCGTAACGTACTTATGGAATTTAAATTCCAGAACTAAGCACATTATAAATGTGGGACATTTTGTATTATCTTTATTTTTTAACTTTAATAATTTTTAATTAAGAGTCAAAATTAATTTATCGAAAGAATATAATTTAAAAAATAAATTATAATTCTCATTGATAAATAAATTTAAACTTATCAAATAAT
>JAMLFT010012739.1:0-10220 GCA_026544285.1 Pachyrhizus erosus
TGAATTTAGAATAAATTACACAAACATTTTTTGAAATTTTGTTAAATTACATAAATATTATTTCTCTTTTTAATCATTGTAATTATTCTCTTATAAGGACTGTTAGTATAATATATATAAGAAAATATCAATGTAATATTTATTAACATTAAAAGAGTATTAGTATAATATATAAGAAAATGTTAGTATATATTTTAAAATATTAAAGAGAATTAATGTAAGAATAAAAATAATAGAAATTTAGTATAATTATGTAATTTATTTTTGAATTAATTAAAGTAATTAGTAGGTAAGAGCGTGACTAATGATTTTAAAAAGAATATATCATGTTTAATATATTTTTTGTCAATTTAAATTTAAATGCATAGAATATTTACTAATTATAAATACATTATTGTTATCTATATGCTTAATATATTGACACTTTGTAATTAAACACATATTAGCAAATATTTGTTGGAAATAAAATAAATTAATTATATATGATGATTGTAGTTTTTACAATTTAAAAACAATAGATATACAAAAATGAGGGATGGGATATACAATTAAGGTAATTTATTCATATTATTATATATAATTTAATTTTCCAGTTAAATTTCATTGGAATTATTTTTATTAATAAAAATATATAATTATATTATTATGATATCTATGACTCATTACAGTATTTTATCAATTATATATAATTAAGGTGATTATTTTAATTATATATAAATATTTTTTCTTACAAAATATATATGAGATAACTCTTGAATTAGTTAAAATAATCATGGTATATATATATATATAAAGAAATTAACAATAGTCAAACAGTAATTTGAATAACTAAGATAATTATGAGATATATATTTTCTGGTAATTAAGTAAAATCATGATGAAATACCCAAAAAAAAATTATTCCTGCTTTCTATTTGATCAACATTACATCCAATTTTTATCATTGATAAAAAGAAGAAACACATTCATTAAACTATGTCTTATTTAATTTCCCCAAATCAATAAAATTGGGTTGATTACGGGGTTTATGCATACTCTCTGTTACATTCCTTAAAGTCAGTCCCTATGCAATTCCTCGTGCAAGACCTGGTGGCTAACCTTGTAGCCAGACCATTATATCTGTTGCTAATACTATTGAGCATGAAGAGGTATTAATCTTCCTGACTGTGTCATAACATTCATTCTGTTTTCCTATATAATATATATATGCTTAATAGCTGTTTCTGTGTTGACACTTAATGACCCTTTATGTGTATTTTTAATTTCTTTTAAGTTATATATAATTTTAAATGGGCTGCCAATAATGAAGTTGACCTACCAGTTTAGTAAAGAGTGATTGAGTGTAAGAGAATGGCATTTGAATCCCTCCTTTGGTACTTCGAAAAATTATCTATATACTTCTTCGGTTCTTTTCTATATATGTTTAAAGATTTTTACATAAAAATTAATAAATGTAATATTTTTTTATTTTAAAAAATGATTATAAAGTTTTTTATTTTATTTTATTTATATTTTTACTTCATAATATATATATATATGTGTGTAAATTAATTAAAAATAAAATAAAAAGTAAAATATAATTAATAAAAGAGTAATTAATATTATTTTAGACTTTAAAAATATAAATAAATAAAAATAGTCATTTTTAAAAATTTTGTCAATTAAAAAAAATAGTAATTTTTTTTCTAATATACCAACCCACATAATTATGATAATTAGTGGATGAAAATTTAATGAATGTAAAAAATCCCCCCAACCATAAATTTTTATCAAGACTTGGTGCTTTCCAATAACACCTCCAATCATAAATTGTTTTTAAGACACGGTGGTTGACAAGGTGGTTTGGTTTTAGCACCCTTGAATCCTCAATGGAGATATGCTTGGGGGGAAGAAGATTGGGTTTCTATTGGAATCCGTGTACGAGATTACGAGCCCTTTTTGGAAAATAATATATCCCACTGCTTGCATGTATAATATTAGTGTCTATTGTACTCTCAATGTATTAACTCGAAGATTATGTGTAGCTCATGTCATCCATTAAGGTTTGAGAAGACAATATAAACTTATATAGACTGAATATCTTTTAAGATAAGAATGCAAAATGATAGGTTCTTTATGGATATAGCGAATGCAAAATGATAGGTTCTTTATGGATATAGCGAATGCAAAATTCACTTTTGTTAGAGAAATGCGCAGTACATGAGAATAAATATTAAGCAAGTGGCAGTTTTATCCTTGTAGCCTGTTGTAGGTCTTAATCTACGTATGGTAAAGTAAAACATACATCAAGTGCCAAGTGGGATGACCTAAAAAAGGCGAACATCAATGGCCAAACCACAGAAACAAAAAGAAGAAAAGAAACCCGCAAAAGCCAAACAGCGATTTGAAATACTAATTCAATACTGAAAAGAGCTTTAGAAAAATCAAACATAAGATCTTGGGACGAGATAATTTAATTCCGTTTGCATTAACCACTGGCAGAAATATTATATATGGTCCTTGGCATGTCCTGTTAACATCACACAAACTTTGCAATTTAAATGTTACTAGTTATAATATAGATATTAATTATTCAAGAATAATATACAAGTTGATAAAATTAATCAAAAGTATATATATATTTTTTAATATTTGAGTAAGTTAATTATAAAAAATATGATTATGTAGAAATTGTTTAGTATTTTCTACGGCGTTTAAGCAGTAGACATGTGGCTGGCAAGTCCCATTCATGGTGTGTCAAGCAAGCACCAAATATAAGTCGGAGAAAAATAAAGACGATCGATTAATGAGAGCAGTAAGTGATGAAGGATTACGTATTATGAGATTACATATATATACAGATCAAGCAACCTTTCAGTCTTTCACTTGTTAAATCAACCACTTGTGAGTGTGACCCAATCGTGACCAAGAGGATGATTCCTGTGAACAAATCCAATATATATATATCGCACTCTATCTTTTCATTTATAATAAATTTAAATAATCTCTATTTTTTTCGTTAAACGAATAATTATTTTATTAAAATCACTTTTTTCCCTATTTTTTTTATATTTAATACTTTTAATTTTCTCTAGTTTTCTCTATTTTTCTCCTTATTAGTTATATAAAATATATTTTAAAAGCTTTCGTATTAAATCCACTATTTGTTACCAAGAGATTTGTATGAACAGAATAAATTGGTTGTTCGACCAAGGTGAATTGAAGTTAAAAAAATTTCATACATGATGCATTGCAGTAATATATATATATATATATTTCAAATAAAATTTTTGCATGTGAATTCATGCTACTTCATAATTCATTTATTTTCTAGATTAGTTATCTTTTCTCTTTTCAAACTTGCTTTCATATTAATTCCTTATTTTCTATTATTTCCTATGTTTATTTTATTTTAAAAATAAAAATTTATTAAAATTTTATGGAAGATCGTACATCTTTTCAATTTTTATTCACTTAAATTTTGTTGATATATTTTTAAAAATGTTTTTGGCTTGACTTCTCCTTCTAAATAGAAGGGAACTCCAAAAGAATTGGGTTAAATACTATTTTAATTAAATATACTTTTTTTTTCAAAAATAAGATTCTACCTGTATTGTTAATTGTATTAAGTGTGTCAATATATTTAGTGAGATCAATACACTCTTAAAAATGGCTTAATCTTTTTGTCCACTCTCTTATAAAAAAATGACAGTCTTGTTTTCTTATAAATTCATTTTTTAATAAATTCTGCAAATAATTTTCATATTTTCATGATCTTTTTAATTGATATTTTTATCATAAAATCAAATAATTTAACATTCTATATTCCGGTTTAGGCAAACCCACAGAAAGGGTGGATGCAACCCTAGCACAATCTACAAGTCAATGCTGATGAAGACATAGCATGTGCATGTTCATGAATTTGTTGATTATTATTGGACAACAACATGGACGCAAGATAATCCAATATCCTGTTTATATCTTATGCATAGTCGTCATACATAATATGCTCCTCATTCCTCGAAAGACCACTGTCTCTGTCGGTAATTCTCTTATCTCCCTTAATGTGGGACCAGAGAAACAATAACAGTAGTGAGATCCAACCCACGAAGATACGGATCCAAGTAGTGGTACTTCTAGTACTGCCAGAGCAAAAGCAAAAGCATTCTCTTTAAAAATGGTCAAGACCAATAGCTTCACTTCCCTGATTAATTACTGTACACGACTCTAATTTGTTTATCAGTTCAATTATGCAAAGCTAACTTAATTAAAAAGCCAAAAAGAAGCCCTCTCCACTTGTCTCCTCGTACATTACTTCATTCAATTTATAATATCCCACTCCCTAAATCAAGCACTTTCCGCGTAAAAAGTACAGCTGTAGACAAATAAAATCAGATTGGGGATCAAATTTAGCCTAAACATTTTGCCAATTTGATCATTTGTTATCATTAACAACGCTGCTTTAATTAGGAGCCACAACTCGTTAAATCCGCGAGATTGCGATCTATCTACTTGCCTAGTGTGAAGATTGTAAAACAAATTTACATATACCCGAAAAGGATTTGGGACCATTTTCTATCCAAACATATATTATGATATGACAGGAGAATAATTAAAAAATTGCAAACATCTTATAAATATGTACAAGGAATGACGCATCATACAAATGAGATTGGAGCTACACAAGAATTCGTTGTGGCCAACAAGTGGAATTATACAGAATAATTTTTGGAGTTTTAATACCCAACAAAATAAACTACCAGCAAGTTTTCTGGTTCAAAATTTTAATTATGTATATTGTTGACTGGAAATAGAAACTTTTACTCTCCATACCCAACTCCCTTATCCTATAATGTTTGTCTATAACATATTTACCAAAATAAAAAGGACCGCTGATAATCCTTTATTATTCGGTCTTTACACATTTAAATAAACCAGTAACCACTTAAGCTATTGCTTAAGTTAATTTTACTTGCCTCATCAAACATACGGGTTCCATAGTTACCTATTTGTTTAATTGAAACCAAATCAGTGTATGTAAATTTACAAGCAGAATTAAATGTAAATTTTTTTATCACATAGAAATTATTTAATGGCTAAATATACTAGATATTTTATATGAAACCAGTCGCATTCAAACACACACATAAGCAAGTAACCAGCTAACCTTATGATTCAAAATGTTGGGGGAAAGAAGAATTATTCTTTGATAAAATGTAAATGCCACTTGTAACATCACTATCTGTCCTGTAAAGAGTTGTGAGAAAACAATATAACAGCATCAACATTCGTAACTCATTTAAATTCTATACCTAATGGAATTTCTTTTGAAAGAAAAAGGTTATAATAGTTCAATTATTATTTTATATTATTTTATTTAGTTTAAGTCTTTTAGATCAAAATGTTTTTCAAGTGGGCCATACGAATTTTCATTTTTTAAAATAGAATCTTACAATCAGTATTGTAAATCATGAATTTTTAAAATATCTCTATATAAGTCACACTTAAAAATGTATTTCCTTATGCTATTTAACTAATTAAAAATATTATAAGTCCATCAAAATTTACAAATTCCAAATTCTTTCACAGTTATATATTACGGGTTGTTTGTACACTTTTCGAATATAAAATTAATTCTCACTAAAAAATAAGTCACTTTACAGTCACCTAAACATCCTTTTTATGTAACAATAACAATCAATCAATCAATCAATTTGTTGGTTCCTCAGACATTGGGTAAAATTTTCTGTTTCAATCCCCTTCACGCGTCGATAGGTTCGTCTCACTGAGTGAGTGAGTGAGTATAGTGTCGACACTACACAGTAACCGGCATTAATTTTTGCCCTAAACAGTGGAGGGGTGGGTATAAACATATGTATCCTAATCATATCCAAAAAGAATCTTATTTTAATATTGCACTTTTTTTTGGTTATGCTATACATGGGAATTGGGAAGCACACTTGTATGGACCCACCAAACCTGAGAATTTTCTAACATCTGCCACATTTAAAATGGCTGAGTCATACTGGCGTGAGGAGACCAGTGAATTAGTTGTTTGCTATACATAGAAGATTGAGGAGTTGAGCCAAATCCATTTGAAACAATCAAAATTAATCCCTCCATTTTGATTATATTTGATAATGTAATGAAATTGTACCGTTGTTTAATTATATATTGTCACGTATAATAAGGTTGTCGAAAATCACATAAACAATATTTTGTAATTAGTTAATAAAGTAATATCTATGAAATTAAACTCCGATTTATTTTCTTATTAAATTTTGAAAGAATAACGGTGAGATTTGAAACTCAGGGTGTCGCAGTGGAAGATAAATCATGCTATGTTACGTCGGGTTCACCAAAAGGAAATTGGCGGCAATAAAAACAAAAACCATTTCCTGAACTTTTTCATGTGAGCCAGTACGAACGAGGCCACTTAGCTCAACTTTTTATCGTAGGGACCCAAAAGATTGGACATTGAATCAACCTTGAAACTTATTTCAACTCATCCTTCAGGAAGCTTCACAATTCCTTCACGAGCTCACGGTGCCACCTGGTACATTCTGCTTCGTGTAAAGTGGAAATATAATGGACCCATCATAGATAGCCAAATTAATATACAAAAGGCCTTGTCAGTGGATGTCCCATATCATATGCTTCTGATCTATCTCTAACAACCAAGATAAAAAGTTAAATTTCCAATCCTTTGCAAAACTCTTTAGGAATATTCTAACAACCAACCACTCACCAAACAACAATAATAGTTTAATATTCTAATCAAACTAGCTAGCTAGATATCATCATATCATATCCTACTATGTTAACTTCCCCTATATATAATCGCCTAAGGCCTAAGGCCTAAGATAACCAACCTCAAGCTCTAACTAACTCATCTTCAAGATCCCCATCAAACATGTATGCTTCAACTTCCTTTACTTCACAATTGGTCCATGACCTTCTCGTGGACTCTAACTCAAGAAAACTACTCCTTCAAGACCCACTTCACCAATCAATCAACTCAGACAACTCCCGAGATCCCATGAGCTACAACTCAACAGACTCATATTTCAAAGGTCATGACTTCGATGCAAATGTTGTCATGATACTCTCAGTCCTCTTGTGTGCTGTTATTTGCTCACTCGGTTTGAACTCCATCATAAAGTGTGTTTTAAGGTGTTCAAACGTAGTCATCAATGACCCTTCAGGTGTGAGCTACAACCCCTCACCACGGTTGGCCAACACAGGAATCAAGAAGAAAGCCCTCAAGATTTTTCCTACTGTAAACTACTCAACAGAACTAAAACTCCCGGGTTTGGACACAGAGTGTGTGATATGCCTCTCAGAGTTTGCCAACGGTGATAAGGTGCGCATTTTGCCTAAGTGCAACCATGGTTTCCACGTTCGCTGCATTGACAAGTGGCTAAGTTCACACTCATCATGCCCCAAGTGCAGACAGTGCCTCATTGAGACTTGTAAAAAAATTGTTGGATCCCAACAACCAGCTCCACCAGTGCCAGAAACCATCATAAGGATCCAACCATTAGAACCTGAAGGTTTGGAGCGTAACTATAGGGAAGTATACTAGCTAATTACTTTAGTACTAGAATGAATGCCTTCAGTTCCCGTTATATATATAGCTAGCCAAACCTATCAACCATAATCAATGCGGTGGTTATTGGGGGAGTTAATGTTTGTTAGAGTTGGAATTTTCAGCTGCTTTTGTTTTTGACCTCAAATGTAAGATAATCTGTTTAAATTTTTGTTACTGTAATATTCTTTTCAATAATATTCTGAAGTTATTAATTGAACCACGGCTTTAATTTATGTGTAATTTAATTTTAAGATACCTCCAGATGAAGATGCAACTCATGAAAGTGAATTATTTCGGAACAAGATAAGGGCAAAGCAAACTAAATGTGTATTTTTGGTGGTCATCAACCTGTGTATACCATTATTATTCCACTTAACTAATATTTTTAATGTTATAACTAAGATGAGCACTTTGAATGAAACAAACTAAGCACTCTTTCTTACTCCGAACTTCGCTAATAATTGCTTAATCCAAGTAAGCTAAGATACGCGGCATACCCGATAAGAGTAATTTAATAATATTTTGCACATTTAAAAACCAGCATTACTCATCCACCACTTCATTTTTATATAATAAAATAACAAAAATACACATTTCATCACATATACTTTCTCTCTCTCTTTTAAATTAGAAAATAATAATATAAGAATTTTAATATGTAAATGCTATTTGTGTTTGATAATAACGTACTCCAGTAGTCTTTCAAAAGAGTAAACAAATTCGTCAATGGCAATACTGTTTTATCTATCTTCCACCCCACCCCAAAAATAAATAAAATTCTAGTGTGTCATTATTGTGTCAAAGGATTTGAAGTTTATACAGAACTGTGTTTGAACATTAGGAAGAAGGCTAACACGTTTAATTTGTCGGAACATGTATGGCTACAAAATTTGTAGGACAAAGAATTCAAATTAAGATTAACATCGTGCACACAAGGATAATAAAATATCACAAGAAGACTGTTGCTGGGGGCGTTGCTGCTCACATCATGCTTTCAAAGTTCGTGAGATAATTGAATCATGGTTCGATCGATTGATATAACTTCAATTCTTCTCAATTAAAGGAATTGGTGATTGAATAACAAGAGTAATCCAATAAGATACACAATCACTTGGATTCAGATTATAAAGCATTTGCTCGTAAAAAAACGCCACAAGTGAATAATAATATCGTTAAGAACGGCCCCTAGATTGCTATAGTAACTAGACTCCCAAGTTTAAAAAGAAAAGAAAAAAATACAAAGTGGCATACTTTATCCAGTCAATGGAGCATATATATAATGAATGGAAGCTGAGGCAGAAATCACTAATCAACTTCCAATAATAAAAAAAATGTACTAAAAAGGAAAATGTTGTAGGAGTATCATAGAATTTGCACACATTGTATAATTCTCAACACTAATATATATATATATATGCTGGGCGGCTGAACTTTGATTTGCTAAAGTTCAACGCATTATATGGTAAATGTATGTGCGTGGGACAGTGAAAGCAGAGCATTAAAGCGTTAAAAGCAACTAGATAGTAATATTGGATGTTAGGAATTGTAAGAACAAATCAGAGGGTAAGAAAACCAGAAAACAGGGTAATCTATGGATACACAAAATAAATTCATGCATGAGAAAGAGAGAGATGGGGAAAAGCAAGTCCAAGATTCAATATGCCAATAATTCACACCTGGAATGATTCCTCCAGTTATAATAGATCCGGCTGCAATTAATTCAGTTATGCTTTAAAGGCTATCTTATCATACTTAATTTCTTACGTATACGTCAACACATTACTACATATTTTACTGATCGATAAAATGTTTGAAAAATAAAAATTAAATTATAATAATAAAAAATGTAAAAAAATAAATAATAAAATGTCAAATTAGTCATACTTTTTTTAAAAAAAAAAAATAAAGACCGGAGTAATAGTTAAGGTTGAAATATGAAAATGTGGCATAATGAGATATGTAGAAATCAGAACTCTTGGACTGTATTCCCCGGACTGATGCTACTGAGGAAAGTGGGGTTGAATGCCTCATCAATCAAATTTTCTAACGAATTTATTGTATTACTATGAGAGGGTTTGTCTAGTTGATGACAAGTAAAAATGTCTTAAATAATCACTATAATTTAGACAATTGTCTTATTTTTAATTCTATCAGTTATTATTATATTTAATGTATTCACCTTTATCTGTCGTGACATTTATAATTGAAGTTAAAAACTTATATTTTATTATTTTTACAAAATGCTATTTTTGTATTTGTTCGATCAACAAAGACTTTATGTTAAAACTTGAAAATATGTAAATAACATTTGGTTTTGATAGCTGATATTATCAAAATACTAAATATACTATTTAAAAAAAGTCAATATTGTGTTTGAAATTAATGAAAAAAATCCCCATCAAAGAAAAAATAAAAAATGAAACCTTATGAAGCCATAATTTTTTTAGAGTTTCTTCAACCAAAAATGTTAGAAGAAAAACAAACCTAAGAAAAAATCTAACATCCTATAAATTTTGTATGTATTTTGATTTCTTAAGATTTATATTATATTATTTTTAATTTTATATGAATTTATAATTTTCTGTGTCTTTACAATAATAACATGTAATAATTATATTTTATCATGTGCAACTATTTTTTTATTACTATT
>JAMLFT010012740.1:0-10220 GCA_026544285.1 Pachyrhizus erosus
ATTTTTTTATAAAATTTTATTTTAATTATTTTATGTATTAATTTTTTTATTAAAATATATTTATTTATTTTAATTTATAATAATAATAATTAAATGTTACTATAAATTATCTCTTTCTTTAATGGTGATGGAAGGAGATGAATAAACTTTCATTAAGTGAAAAAAATTATAATTAATTTTAATAATATTAAAAATAAATTTAAAAAAATATTGTAACTATAACTAAATTTAATATTAATATCTAAATTAATCAATTTTTTAATATATATAAACAGAAGAAAATACACTTTTGTTAACATAAGAGTTAGTTGATTTAAAGTATCTACAGGTAAGATTTACTGAGAAAGTATATTTATTAATTAGAAATCCAAAAAATGCAATCAATATTTATTTTCAACATATAGAATATTACCGCGTTTAAAATACTTAAAAACCAGTCTAAGCATTGACGTTAACAATTCTTAAAATAATCAACAACTTTGTTTTTTTTAATCTTCCCATCTAAACAAAGCAAGTAGAAAGCAACTTCTAAAAAATATTATATATCTATAATAATTAAAGTATTCCTAAACAAGGCACAACAACATGAATTCTGTGTAGCCTATGCACCCTTTTTGCTGCTATTATTATTCTTTATTACATTATTCATTAAAAAAATGGATAAACCGTTTTCCTTGTATAGGGTTTTATTCGTGATTCAAATCATATTGGAATAGCACTGTCTCAAAAATTCACAAAATTGGTGATGCTGGAGAAATAAAAAACGAAAAGAAATCAATCAGTTGAGTGTTAATGTTATTCAACAGTCACAGATTGACCAAGCTTGGTGGAATCATTCGTATGTGGAATGGAATGGAATGTTTCTTGGGTGGGAATTAAAAGCAGGTGAATATTATTTCATGAATGAAGTAAGTGCAGGCTGCATGTACGTACGTTTGTACACTAAGTATGGTGTAGAGGAAATTTGCTAGCTAATTATATACATACATACATATATATATATATATATATAGCACGTTCAACTAGTTATTACTTAAGACATCAACCTACATTAGGTGATTCTGTTGTGAATTTAATTTGTTCTCTTGTTGTTTAACTTTTTGTAGTAAATTATAGGGATGACGGGGCTGATAGATACCAATGCATTGTAATAGACTTGGAGTTTTGTTCGTCACAGTGGTTGTGTTGTAGGTGAGGATCTCTGTTGGCATGACATGATAATTTCGTACACCTTTTTCAATAATAAGTTATTTTTTTGCTAATAATTTTAGGAAAAGACCACAATTACTTCGATTTTTGCCTGTCACTTCATATAAAAACCTTTGTGCCGTAATCCCTTGCAGCTTGGTTAGCACGAAAGGAATATCTTTTCCAAACGACAAATCCGTGGACAATGACATTAATTATCACATTCCTTTTTATTCCAATTTAAAAGCTAAGTTATTTTCATAACTAAAATAGTAATTATTAGCCAAGTTATTATTACATGATATTTTGTTCTCCAAGCATCATCCTACGTAAGTAAGCGGATTCCAATACCTAGAGAAGGAAAGCAAGGGACAAAAGCTGAATAAACTCGTGTTATTAACTACACAAAGCAGAAACTATTTATTTCAGACATGATATATGAATTCTTCGGTATTTTAAACATCTCATCAATACCAATGTTTCTCTTTATTTTTCTTTATTTTTTAATCACACTATACATCACTCATTACTCTTAAATTTTTTCCTCACTAACTTTCAACTAAATCTTGAATACCTATCCATCATTTTCCTATATATATATTTTTTTATCAATTATTATTTATTTGTTACAAAGAGAATTTAAAACCTGGCGTAAAAGATAGCACATTTTAAAATCTAAAATACAAATAAAGAGGCTTAAGAATGCACTGGATTAAGTTTATTCAAAGACATGTAACGCGATATGATCGAGACGCTGCTTGAGTTTCATCAATAAGTGTCAATAATAAGAAACATTTATATATGCATGCATTACATTAGTCTATTTTACAATCAAAAGAAACCTTTCCAGTAGCGATGAAAAAAATAAAAGAAAGAAACCTTTTGAGCCAAAAACATTTTCTTAAAAGTAAAAAGAATATATATAATAATAATCCAAACACACGCTGAACTTAGTCTATACCTTTCTTGCTTTTTTATTACTTCAGAGCCAACCAAATCCGGACTCCATTAATGTAGTCACTGGTAGAAAATCAAAATTTGTATCATACAATGAATCACCCCAAGGGAACTGGGTGGTATCGCTGGATGATTTTGGAGATAAATAGCCTTTATCAACCGAGTTAGGGTTATCATTGTCTTCCAGTATCTTATTTTCCTGACAAGATAATTCGGGCATATCCAACTTAAGGAGCTCCGAGAAGAAATTTCCATCCATCTCAAGGTCTTCCATGAAATCCAACACTGGATCATTGTTCCTCTCTGAACATGGAGACACTGGAAAACCCTTCATTTTGTTATCACCAACATTGCCCTTAATAATCCCTTCATTATGTTGACTAATTTCATTAGTAACCGTGACCTTAGTCCACCTTGTTGCTTTAGTCTGAACAAGACACGTACCCTTATCATAGTGCCACTCTTGGTTTTTAACGTTTTGATCTTGTTGAATTGTGTTTAAAGTATTTCTTGCACCATCACTTGTAATGGAGTAGCCTGGGGTGCCATTTTGAAGTTTCCTTCCAATATTGGTGTTCCAATAATTCTTGATTTCATTGTCTGTTCTTCCTGGAAGCCTTCCAGCGATCAAGGACCACCTAAAATTCATACAAGCATTTTCAAATTAATACAGTATAATTAATTAACCTATATATATTAATGTTTTAATAAGTGGGAGATAGATGGAAAATTAAAGAGAGAAAAATATGACATGTAAAATAAATAATGTGTGCTAGAAAAGTATGAAGAGAAAAAATAAAATGTAAGAAAATATTAATGCAGAAAAATGCATGTATATGTAATGCTAAAAAAGACAGTAATATAAAAATTATGATATACCTGTTTCCAAGAAGATTGTGAAGCCTGATTATAAGCTCCTCTTCATCATTAGTAATGTTGCCTCTTTTAATGCCAGGTCTTAGATAATTCAACCATCTTAGCCTGCAACTTTTCCCACATCTCTTAAGACCTGCATGAAACCATTACATATTAGAAAACTGCTAATATATGTAAGTTGAAATTAATTATACTTTTCAAGTTATTCCAATTGAATCAACTGATGTGAAACTATGTAATAAGTGGATGCATAAGCAAGCATTAATTTCACCTGCTCTTTTGGGCAGGTGTCTCCATTTTCCTTCGCCATGAATGTTAATGTATTCTATAAGAATTTTATCTTCCAGAGCTGTCCATGCTCCTTTATTCAAGCCTTCCTTAGAACACCAAGGATTTCTTCCCATCTCTTTGTGCACGTGCAAGTAAAGGGTTACAAATGTAAGTGTGATCACACGAGAGTGAGGAAGATACTATATGTTGGCAGCTGAGGGGTACATAATCACGTATGCTCTATATATAATATGCATAAATACATTATTCTTATTAGGGAAGACCCAAAAGGAAACCTATCTGGGTCTCCACCACCAATAATTTGCTCATTAAAGTATTTCCATCGAATATAAAATAGCTTTTAGGTTTCAAATCAGTATAAGTCATAGAGGGCCACATATAGTTTTGCCAATGTTTTAGTTAGCAGAGATTAATTAAATACAAAATAAAATAAATATCATAAGTAAATACATCCATCTGCCATTCGTAGACATCACTTGTAGCTACTTTCCATCTAACTTTCCCAAGCTCTTGAAAGTTTGTTGGATGAAAATTTGAAAATAAAAGTGAGGTTGAATTGGTAAATATCTTAATTTTGTATGGATGTCAAGAGAATTAAAAATAATTATTTTTATTTTTTAAAAAGAATAAAAATGTTAAAAGAATGGAATAACCTAAATTTGTGTTCATAGGATATGAACTTAATACCCATGTTGGACTCGTATTAAACATTGAGTATACTTTGCTAATTAAGTCCCACGTTAGAAATTTATCATCTTTCATCTATTTTGTAAAAGATTTGAAAAGTTTATAAACTTATTTAATTAATTTAAAAGTTAATTTGATTAGTTTTATTTGATACATACAATCTTATAAGTTAGTTTATTTTTATAACTTACTTCAAATAAATTTTTATAAAAATAAACTAAAAACTACTTTTTTATTTTATCTTTATTAATTTATTTAAAATATTTTTTAATTAAATAATTAATTATATTCTTTTTATGACATTTTATATTTATTAACTAACTTATCAACTAATGTTCTTAAACATTTGCAATGCAATCAACTAATTTATAAATTTTTATTTTTTTAATTAGTTTATTAACTTTAACTAGTTAATTGTAAGTTGATTTTACTAAACATGCCATAAAGTTGGGCCTTAAGTATTTGAATCATTTAAAAGTAAGGTTATGTTGGATTTAGTTTTTCTTCTTGTTGTTTCTTTAGTTTTTTTTTTTTTCGTTCTTGTTGTTTCTTTTTTCTTCTCGTTGTTTCTTTATCTTTAAAAGAAATCTTAGACATAATATAGTTTACAAAAATTCATAAGAATAAAAATATTTTTTTAATGAACAGAAGCTTAAATTGTATCTCTAGGATTCTGGCTGACTTTTTGGGACACCTTATGCTAAGTTAGGCCACTAATTTTCAACAAAATCATTTTGCTTACAAAAAAACTAATGAACAAAAACTTAAAATATAGAATTTCATTATAAAAGCTAATTAGAAATTTTCCTTCTTTTACAGAGAAATTGAAATTAGATCAAGCACCAAGTATGATTTAAGTTTAACAATAGATGTAAAGTTTGAATTATTTTAGTGAGACTTTTTGTAAAAGGTGTACCTATAAATTGCTCTATGATACGTGATTTATAACTGGTGAAAATGTTGGACTCGGTTTACCAAAGCAATCAATTAATCGTAGAAATTGGTTATGTCTTTAAAGTTTTATTTTATTCTCCGTTTTTATATAATTTCTTTTACTTATCTTGTTTATTTTGACTTATTTATTTATTATCATATTTTATTCTTTGAATTCTAAATATTTTATAAAATAATTTAAGTTAATAAAAGATTAGTTGAATGGCAACAACTCGTTAACTCTTCCACCATGCAATAGTTATGTGATATATTACAGCGTGTTAATCTACTATCTTTTCCTCCAATATTTATATTTACGCAGGTTCCAAACAATAAAAAATATTTGTCTCTAATTATTAATATAAAGTTTTAAGAAATTAGTAGACATATGATGGCTTGTTAATTAACTCTTTGCCCTTTTGGAAATCGAATGAGTTGCAATAGTTAATAGGCTCAATATTGTCCATATTTTCTTTTCCTTAATTTTACAAGTTCCTGGTAATTATAAAAAAGAATTACTTTTTTTATCCCCCATTATAAATACCAGTTTTTGGTTTATTAAATGGTTAGTTAAATTGTGACGACCTAAGATTAATTTAATCATGTCCTTTTAACGTTTTACTGAACTGTTAGGACTTGTTAGTTTAATACAGTTATTTTCTTCCAATTTTTTTTTATAAATTGCTAACAATAAAAGTATAATCTAATTTTTTAAGAAAATATTTCAGCTCTTAATAGGAGAAAATAATGAAGGACAAAGTTTCAATTTTTATACGTGTGGTTAGATTACTCCTAAATCTAGCTAGCATTCTCTACACTACAAGAAAAACAAATATTGCGAAAAAGCCAACTCTAATCTTGAAAAGCTGACTATTTTAGCATTAGTTAAGTGAAAGAAAGCCTCGAGATTGTTGCAAGAATAGTTGACACGAAAATTTTCCGTCTACTAAATAGTATCCTTCCAATCAACACTTAATTTGTTACTAATAAAACCGACAGTAATAATTTTTTTATTCCAATTAGTGTTAGACAAAGTTGACTATACTTTCCTTTAAAAAGTTACCAAACTTAGATATTCCTCCATTTTCCTCTTGTTTTGCTTCGCACCACGTCTGTGCTGCCTAACATCATCAATCTATGTTTTTCACCAATCTGCATTTCACTTTCCAAAGATCAAAATAAGTCAAATATTTGTGAAACTCATTTCCAACGTGGCCAAAAATCAAACACAAGTAGCCATTGTGTAGCTTATGTATCTCATCTTCCTCGAGTGTCAAAGTTAGATCTAATATCAAAAGTGTAGATGATCCAACTCTTTTATTAGAATGAAACCCAAGAGGACTCGTCGCTACCTCTATCCAAACCACTTCGCTGGAATCCAACTTTAGTAATAGATTTAGGCTTGAGCAGAGAAAAAATTATAAGCAGAATACAAGAAAAACAAGTGATTATAGCTACTTTTTATTTTTCCTGTAGCGCTGGATCAATTTTTTAGTTGCCAACCAAACATTAATTTAGTTGTAATAATCTAACAAACGACAATTTTTCCTAGGATATATTTGGAGTATATCTAATGCTTATTAAAGTTAACTGTGAAATTTTTTAATAGACTTATTATTATTATTATTATTATATATACATTATTTTATATATGCATGTAATAAAAACACACATTATTACCATTTTAATAGACGTTTCATAATTAAAAGAAGGAGAGATTATAATGAAAAAATATAATATCTGTATTTTTTTATAAAAAAAACTAGTTATACTTTTATTGCATTTATTAGAGAGAGAACGAATAAGAGAGCGGGAGAGGAATATGTGGGTGGGAAGAGAAAATATGGATAAAAAATAAGAGAAATGTGAAATATGTATGATTTTTAAATACTTTGATTGTCGATAATAAGTTGTATCATATTTTTTAAGTAATAAAAAATATATTTTTTATCATATTTATGTCTTCTTAATCTGTGTTGTTCTAAAATTTATTTTTAAATCAAATATAAAATAAGAATATTTTTTCTATATACTATCATAAATTTTCACAAATCAAATACATCTAAATTTATGATTAATAATCTAATTGCAAAGAAAAAAAATTAAATATGTCACTATTTCTATTATTAAACTATTGAAATGGTGATTAAATTGATTAATATTGATTTAGTGACTAATATTAAACAACAACAAATGATTAAATTTTAATTATGATAAAAAATAAAATTTTATTGCTTAATCAGTTGGTATTTTATATTTATATTTTGCAACTGAATATTTTTTTTTTATCTTTATCTTGGCTCATCTCTTTGTTTCTATCTGATATTTTTCCTTAATTAATTGTTTGATTTCTTTATGTTTCACTTTAATTATCATATATGATCAGTTTTGTAATTTTGAACTTTGTATAGGGACGCCTCAGTTTTGGAGAGTAAAGAAAGAGGGCTGAAAAATTTGAACAACAAGAGATGTATGGTTTATCAAATTTCTCAACCCAAAAAATGAACCAAAGTAATTAGATTGAGACAAACCAAATCGAATTGATTATTTACTATTGGTTCAATTCAGATTGATCAGGGTCATGAGTTAATCCACATCTGTGGCCATTCTCTTAGCTGTCATTGTAAAACACTGAAAGTAAATAACCTTTAAACTCTTTTAAAATATCTCTAAAATACAAATTCTCAAAATATGACGTTACAATATTTAATTAAACTAAAAACACTTAAAGTTTTCCGTTACCCGCGTCAGCCAATGAACATAGAATTAAAAGGAAATAGAAAAGGACAGAAAAGCAATCATAAAATTTAGAACTGGGCGCGCACAACGTCTCCAAATAGAGTAGCGATCCACTGAAGTCACGAAAAATTACAGTATACAACAAAGTTCACTTCACACAGCACATGGTTTTTCTGCATCAATTTGCAGTAATTACAGTCCTTTGCTTCATACATTTCATGGTCGCCAACTTGTGTTAACACGTTCCTTACGATTGGATAGTCAAAAAGGTTCGCCACACGAGACAAAATAGAATCATTAATACCTTAGCCACTTCTCAAAAGCCACATATCTGAAGAGTGAATATGCAACCCAAAACTTCGGATAATGACATTTAAGTGTAAGACAAAACAAAATGTAAGATCAATGTCCACATATAGTTGGAAACATAAAGTCTATACATATGGTTTCAATAATGGTAAAACTTAAGATGGTTTTATTTTTAATATTTTTAGTATTGTCGTTTAATTAAAATTAAAGTTTTTTTATAATTTATATTTTTTAATAAAAGCTTTTATTATATAAATAATAAGTTATCAAAATAAAATTTCAATTCTGGTTAAATATATGTTTTGTCCTTTTAATAGCATGCATGCTTCAATTACAAATAGCATGTTATTTCATAAATGCTTTAAAGTTCATTACACCAAAAAATAATTTTATGATCACTAAAATTATTAATACATGGATAAAATGTTTTTTTTTTCAATAATTAATTAAAATAAACTTTAGATATGAAGGTTATAAAATAAATATATTTATATTTATATTTTTTATATTTGACCGGAAATTTCGTAGATAAAGTTGGGAAATAAAGTATAGATTTATTTTTAATGACAGGTTTAAAATGCAAATACATCACTTTCATTCATTCGTTGGACCCAAGAACTTTATCTAACAGGTGAAATAAACGTACATGAATGATTTATATTAATTCCTAATACAATCACGGTTTAACCTATCAAAATTAATTGACTGCTTGTTCGAATAATTGACTGATGGTTAAAATAAATCTGATTTCTGTAGCAGTAATTTGATTTTATTTTGATGTTTTCAAAATTACTTTTATGATGAGTAGAATTAATGTTAAACAAAATACAAATTCTGAACTTTAATTTTTATTAAGTAAAATAAATTATATGAAACTAAAGAAATATTGGGTCTTTTGTTTGAGAATTTTCACCGATAAAACATCTTTACGGAGATGATGATGATCAACTGATCATGTAATTAAAATCCTCTTCAGAATAATGACTTCGGAATTCGAAGTGAGATGAAATTCTACTTTTGTATTGACGACAACCTATGAGTCTGTGTCGTGAGTTCAATTTGTGTTTGAGGCTTCTCAATGTTAAATCAAATACACCCTCACACTTTTGAGTTAGGATCATAAAACAGAAGGATTTTTTTTAAAATAAAACTCTCAACTATAAAATATTAAAATATTTTAGAAACAATTTTTAAAACAAAAAAAAAGAAGGAAATCAAATATATCTTTTAGTGTTACAATAATCATATTATTCATAATAGATCCAGTGCTTGTAATTCTGAGTATGTGATACAGCAAGAATTATGATTTCTCTGCTCAGGCTGCACTACCTCCAGTAAACTGAACTTTCCATGCATCTTTTTCATTATGCTATCCTCTTATATTATTGGTGAATTAACATTGCAGCAAAGATTTTAAGCAGTGTATTCAAACACCCCTTTATATACATTTTGCATCATACGGCTGTTCTTTTGACAGTCCCCCTCCTAAAATTTTAGATTTTGTTAGAAAAATTATAATCATTAACCTAATTTTTTTATCTCATTTTTTTTTCTTTTACTCATTACATCACTTATTATATTTATTACTTTGTTTGTATTTTTTCACCTCAATCTACCAATTTTGGATATGGAGCATTTGTTTATCGGCACTCAAATTATTGTGGCATGAATGATTGCATTTCCGACATTCTTCTGGTGTACGTGCTACATTAAGAAAGAACTTAACGTTGAAGACCGAAGTAAAATAGAATATCCTTGTTCAAAGTTCAAAGTTCAAAGTTCAAAGTTCGAAGTTCAAAGTAAGGAAAGAATCACAAACAGTTTTAATTTATTTGGAAATTGAATAAGCAACTTAAAATTAAATTAAGGAGTATGATAAAATTATGTGCAGAGAAAAGGGTCATCAATTACCAATCACGTGCGAGGCGGCTGCTGCTACCATTCCGCAAGAAAGTGAATTCACGTAAAACGACACCATACATGTCTGTCAGTGTTCAGAGAACAAAGGTGACAGTGAAACTACGTTTTTCATATCCTTATCAAAATCATTTTGATGTCAAGTAACTTTTGTGAAAGATTATAATCATTTATGCTTTCTATGCAAAGAAAAAGTAGGCTTAATTTGTTAATTTTAATAAATTAAACAAGAATTAAAAATATACTTTTTTTATTCAATTAATTTGACAAAGTTTAATTTGAATCAAATCTAGATCTTATTCAAATCTTATTTGGATAAAATT
>JAMLFT010012741.1:0-10218 GCA_026544285.1 Pachyrhizus erosus
AGAAGACAATGCTTAGACTTATATTATGTTTTCAATAGTATGTTAAGTTAACTGTTGTAAAATATGAAAACAACTGTCGTGTTTTAAAGTCATTTGTATAACACAAGTTTGAAACCGTGTATGTAACATATAAGTCTTTTGCTTAATGAAGTTTAGTTGTTAATATAAATTTACTCTCTTACTAAAAAAAGAAAAAACAGTCGTTACACTTCTCAAGTAAAGGAATTCAAAATGTTAATTAAATTAATAAAACATTTTTGTTATTTAAGGAAATTTCTTTTATTTTAAGAAAATTAGAAGCGTGTTATATCATGTTCTTGGAGAAAAATAATATAATCATCAGGATTTCACTTCTCCTTTCTCTAATAGATCTTCTTAATGACACTTCTTATGGTTGTTGAGGTTGCTTTATAAGTATTTAAGAGATAACATTGTTATTATTTTAATTTGGAACAATGGTATGAATAATAGTTTGAACATTGTCTTCTATTACCAGAGTTATTTCTTAAATAGTAATAAGTATGAGGACTTGATCACTATTAATAATAGGTTCTTCTTCAAAGACAACATGTTTATGTTCTTTTCCTTCCCAAACTCAATTTCCTCAAGAAATCTAACATTTCCTCTCTCAAAAAGGGATCTTAAACTAGGATTGTAAAATTTATAGCCCTCAGAGTGTTTAGCATAGTAGTCCTCTACAAACAAAATAAAATAATGTTGTCATTATAAGAAGTCGTGGGGAAATGACCACAAATGTTTGTATGTATTAGTTCTAAGACATCTTTAGCTCTTTTAGCACCTAATTTCTTTACGTTTGTTTTTTTTTCCCCTAATACATTCAACACAAACTTCAAAGTCTGATAAATCCATTTGTTTAAGAATTTCATTCGACACAGAATTCCTTATTTGTAGTATTTCATTATAGGAACTAATGACATCAAACATGTATAGATTATCAATTAAAGAACTAGAACCAACAATATTTGAATTTTGGTATATGCTAACTTTATTATTTCTAAATGATCAAGAAAAACCAAATTTGTTCAAATTAGAAATAGAAATCAAGTTTTGCCTAAAAGACGTTACAAAACATGTCTCAAAGAAATCCAAATAAAATTAAGTTTTTAATATGATCCAAAAGTTCCAACAGCCTCCATTGCAACCCTTTTGTCATTTCCCACAAAGATGAATCTTTCATCATCACTTGGTGGTTGAATCTATAGGCAACCCTACATAGTTATACGTATGTTAATTGTACACTAGAGTCCACCCATCAAGTAGCCTTAGGTTCAAAAGGCAAATTGATTTCAAAACAAACTAGAGCAAAAAATTACCTTTCATTATACAACATGCGATATACTTGGGACACTTGTTCTTCATGTGTCTTGACTTTTTATGGAAGAAGCAAGTAAATTTCTCATCTTTTTTTGTTTCTTTTTATTGAGAAGACCCTTCTGCAACACCCTTGGTCCGCTTTCTTTTCTTATTATGAGAGGTCGAAGTTAAGTGAGCATTTTCAATCCTATCTATTTGCAACCTTTCTTCCTCTCGCACACATGAGATATCAACTCATTAAGGGACCATTTGTCCTTTTGAGTTTTATAACTCACTTTGAATTGCCCAAAGTATTTAGGAAGTGAGATAAAATCAAGTGACTAAAGTTTCAATGCGAGATTAGACATCTCCATAATGTACTCCCTTATATTCCCGTTGCCCATATACTTTATGGAGATGAGTTTAGCCTAAAGGTTGTCTGTCTCCACCTTTTCATTTTTTACAAAGTATTTTCTCAATTTCATAAAGGAATTTCCTTACACTTTGACCCTTATAAATAAAGCCCCAAAATGCTTTTGAAATAGAACATTTCATGATCATGAGGCACATGTGGTTGGATCAATCCCACTTTTAAATTTTTTTCTAATTAGAGTTTTTTGGAATAGAAGTGGGTTGTATTGTCCTTAGTGCCAAGTCCAAATCCATATAACCAAGAACAATTTCTACAACTTCCGTCTAGACCTTAAAATTTGTCTACTTCAACATTATGATAGAATTTACTTGAGTAGTAACATTTGTAGCACTAGTAATAGAAACTAAATAGAGAACTCAAAATTAATAACATGTTCACAAATAAATAAACAAGTCATATAAAGTATATATAACAAGATGTTCAAATTAAATAATTCACATAATAGACCCATAACAAGATACTTAACACAACATTAATTACTAGTCTTTGGACAGAGAAATTAATTTGTAATTGGTACTTTCAATGCAATGATAAAATATTGACAATTAGTTCTTTAACTTAATAGTCTTTCTTTGTATCGGCTATTATTCACATGCAAACACCTTATAATTTTCACATATCTATCATCATATGTATGTTATCATTTGGCCAAATTGTGTCTTCCTTAGAGCCAAAAGTAATTTACATAAATAATTTCATACTAACATCTATGCAATCTTAATAAAATTGATTTACACAATAGAGATTACTTTGGCAATATATTGCTCAAACCAAATTAATAAAAATTACTTGACATATAAATAAATGGAAAAGGTCCTTAATTTGCTAAATTTGGAGTCAATCATGATAACACTAAATCATTTGAAAATTAACACAAATGAATTATTAACATGTATCATGATCACAAATTAATCTATATACATATAAAATTACACCAAGAAAGAAAATTAAAAAAAAAATTGAGAGCCACCAAACTGTGTAATTTTTTTTATTTTATATACATTGGATAATGCCAACCAAACCAACATTATCGTGCCTAATAATCTAAGAAAGGTTCATTGATTCATGAATCCATATAAGATGCATGGCTTATATTCCATGATAAAGCAAAATCATTAGGTACGTATCCACAAAACAAAAAAAAGGAATTTATATGCTTAAGAAATTTCAATAATCAATAATGTAAACTTAGGAACATATTCAACCACAAGCAAATCACAAATAAGAAAATTTCATGAAAATATATAGCTTCACAACTGTAATCAATGAAAGTTGAAACAAAGAAAAAAAAGGAGCCAAATTGAAAATCAAAATGAATTACATATTTCATTAGCACATTAATATCTCAAAATAAAATAAGGGTTCATATAATCAATATGATCCAAACAACTCATAGATTAATAAATATAAATTCCAATAATCTAATAGCAATGGTGGCTTTGATACCATTTGTTGGATATTTTAATAATCTTTGTAAAATACCAAATAAACGTTAAATTATATTATGTCAAATTATCGGATTATCAAGTTTTAAGAAATACCTGGACCCATAAAGCTTGATAAAATACACAACTTAATTTTATGACAGTCATGAATAATTGGTTTAATGACCTTCCTCAACCAAATCAACTTCTTCCTTATGGGACCTTTGTTTCTTTTTTTCATAAGGAGAAAAGAGAACTAATTTTGATTTGATGTATTGCATTCCATAATCACACCTTAGAAATTTAACCTAATAGGATTTCCATTATCCCTTAATGAGCCAAACCAGGCTTCTACTTATTAAGCCCATATCAATCTTTTATTTGTAGTCTTATGGGCTCACTAAATTAGATCACTTATATTAAGATCATCTAAATGTAAATAACTAATACAAGTGTTATAATATAATATGTATCCACATTAATTAATTAAAAATTATAAAATTTCTAACGTTTGAAATTAAATATATTGTATATAAAATATATTTGTCACATAAACATGACTTTTTTTTATCCATGGGGACTTGAATTCAAAACCCAAGCCATGCAAAACTTAAACTTGTGAAAGTGTTGACAATGGAACGTGTTTACTTGAGCAAATGCTATGAACTAAATGAATATACATTTATTTAGCTCTAAACTGAACAACACATCATTAACTATATCTTTAATCTAATAAGTGATCAAGCAAACTATAAATATATACAATTTTGATCAACTAAATCAATTAGATTGGCCAATTCAATCTTAGTTTAAAGATACTAGTTATAATATATATTAAAGAATGAATATTTGATCAAACGAAAAGATGGTCATAATTCTCATTTCACTTAAACAAATTTATCTTTTTACATTAACTTCCTAGATCAATTATATGTTAATTGATATAGAAAGTGGTGTAGTGATATTTTTTGAAATATCATGTACATTTTCTAGATAAACTAATTGTCTAACCAACTAGAGAACATTTTTGCATTGGTTATATATGTAACCAACCTAGAAATTATTTTCTACTTTTTCTTTATATAGGACTCATAGAATTCTTATATTTTCTAGGTCACTTATATATATAATTATTTAGAATTTTTTTAGATCTGTTATGTATAAAAATTAATTTAGAATAATGTATAAAAATAATACAATCTTTAACAAACTCTTTTGAATACACTCTATTTTTAGTTAAAATTTGTTGAAAAATACCAATTTTGGTGGGTCACGATACTCATTTAATGACTATCTCTATTGATTTTATATTAGAAATAGTGTGTTTTCAACATTCTTCTTGTTTTAAAATAAACTTCAACCTATATTTCTATGTTTAATTACTTTTTTTATTCTCTAATTTTTTATTTATTAGGTTCAATTTGGTTCCTTAATTATTAAAATGAATTCAATTTTGTTTCTTAATTTTTAAAATGAATTCAATTTGGTTCTATCTAAATTGAGATTGATGGTGTTAATGCAATAGGGACACATGTTGCTTCTAGAAAGCTATAGGTCAACCAACTAAGTTTCATTACAACTAATTAGGTTACAAATATTTTTTCCTCAAGTCACTTCTAATGCTACCCAAGTAATATTTACAATAATTCCTCCAAGTTATAATCTCAAGTATTCTTTTTCACAAAATCTCTCCAAGCTTCAACAAAACCCAAAGGTTGGTGTTTAGGTTTAAGGCCAAAAGACTTATAATATCTTAGAAGATATGTGAAGTAATACCAACCATTAGGTTGATTTGTACAAGCTATACACATAACTTGTCTTCGACTGCACAAATAGTTGTACAATTTTAACATCTTGGATCATGGGCATGGATAATAACTAACTTTCAATAATGAAAATTGGTTAGACCAACACCAAGTTTTAGGGTTTAACATGTTGGAAATCGATTTGATGATGTAATAGTCGGGTCACTTGCATGTTCGATAAAAAATATAACTCAACTCGATCATATGTCTAGTTCCTAGTCCAACAATTCAATCAATTGGGTCCAGCTGAGTTTAAAAAAAAACTTGTTGTAGCATCTTTGCCATTGTAATTTTGACATAGAGAAGTCCATATTCAAACTTATCAAACTTGAAATAACAATAATGTAACAATCCTGATAATCAATGTCTCAATTGCTTACACTCTATAAAGCTTTACAATATGACATTTCACACAACTTCCTTGTAGGTCAAAACCCTTTGTAGGTAGCCCTTTCTGAGACATCAAAAATTCGTTGTTACACCACTTGTAACACTTGCCTACTTTAAGGATCAATGATTGTCCACATAAACCAACATGTGACTTTTTAATGTGTTTTTTCCTTACTCACACGCTTCTTGGAAAAATTTCTATGAAGTCACTCATCCCATAATTTCTCCAAGCCAAACACGCTTAACTATGAAGTTCTTAAGTGATAGGTTATCGAAAAGTAGATGCATTTTGTTAGAGGTAGTCCAAATTAATTCCTTTAAGTCACTCACAACTATACAATCTCATACTTATACAATCTCTAAAATCTCTCTTTTTCGTGTGTATTCAATTAGCAGGATGTTACGTGCCAACCAGTTTCCTCTTGGTTCGTCCTCAAACCTTACCATATTGGGAGAGAGACCTACTCTGATATCATGTGTAACAACCCTAATAATTGAGATATTGGAAGGGGTTTATTAGGTTATTTTTTTCGATGAAAATTAGAGTGTTTTTCATTATCAAATGGCCTACTTCGAGGTCCATTTTCTTTAAAATGGATGTTGATTTTGGTTTCTAAGGTGTAGGAATGGATTGTAGTTTTTTTAGCAAGCTTTCCAATAGCGAAAACAACACCTTAATCAAATAATATAACTCAAGATATAATGTAGTCTTTCTAAAGTTTTCATAATATAACTCAATATTAAACTTAGATATTTTTTAAGCTTTTTTTATAATAATAACAACAACAACAATATCAAAGGTTTCCCTAATGAAATAATCTAATATAATAAAATAATAGGATCCTAAAAAGGGTTTCCTTAAGGTATATTTTCAATAATGGTTTCTTCTTTCAAGCCATCATGGAACAATTTGACAATAATAATCATACAAATATTAAAAAGCCTAGGGATCCAAACATTCATATAATCCAAAATTACACTAAAACTCAAATGTAAAACTTAGAATGAAAAACCTTATCCTTGCTTCTTCCAATTTTCAAAATCTCATCACCAAAATCAAACACAAAACCACACAACACACCCTATTGAAGCAAAACCTTTGTCAAAAACTCCACAAATATGTTGATATAAGGCCATAACGCATAGTTGAAATCGTGCAAAGCCAAACTCAAATCACGATGTTGGCAACCTTGAGGACACACGTAATATAAAGAACGCACTAGAAAGTGCAACTTGCAATCCACATTCTATGCTCAAGAAGCACGTTTATGTTCTCATTGCGATTTAGAACCAAGATTGTGATGACGATAATGACAAATTTGATTATGCTTTGAATAGGCCTAATCACTTTTCCTTTCCTACAATTGCTCTATCGCTACCTCTCTCACCACCATTGACGAATTGTCCATCAGCTATTGCTCATTCACCTACCATAAGAACCACAAGTTGTACCATTTAACATAACAAGAAGGACTTGTAAGTAGTGAAGAAAAAAAAGAACGATAAAAGAAATTAGGTTCAAGAGAAATGAGAAAGGGCAAAGGGCAAGGTTATTTGAGAAGACGGGTTTACAACAATAGTATAGGATTTTCTATCCTAATTTAAGGAATGATGGATAATGGGTAATGAGAAGATTTCCTAAATTTTTATATTATTATTCAATATAAAAACAACTTTCTACATTGATAAAAGATTTTATTGATGTAAAAAGTAGTTTTTACATCAATTATATTGTAATTGATGTAAAAACCTTTCCTTTTAATTACAAGTATGTCAGTGCATCTCTTGTTACATCAATTATTAAATAATCGATATAAAAACTTGTTGTGAAAGCCCTATTTTGTATTGGTGCCTTCCATGCAACTTTTTACATGGACCTTATAATTTATGGTTTTTTCATCATTACTCTAAGCTAATGTGTGGAACTTATACATATTCACAAAGTATTGTTCAATGGTGTTTCTTAAATATTGGACCTCTAGATAATGACCTTAAGTCGATGTTTGTCTCTTTATTCATGTCTTCATGAACCTATATAAAATATTGTAATTAAGCTTAGAGATCATTTTTATGATAAGTCTATTAATTGTGTATATTATACTTATGTCTTAAATAAGTCAAGAAATCTACGTATATTCAACTAGATGTTTCTTCAAGATTGATTGAGTTGCAATGCAAGAATAAGTTGACATGAAGCACATAATTGATAAGAAAATTAATGGTACATGAAATTTTAGTTAAGATATTGTTTATCCTCATTGCAATTTATGAGGACAAATACATCGGGCCACCAAGGATAACTTTGTTGGATAGATGGCTTAAGATATACTCCATTGAATCAAACACGCTTACTTGTGAAAAACTTCTTTCCAACTTGTAGATTATTATAAGAATATTATCGTGTAATTGATAAAATGGTCCATCCTCAAAGGTTACAACATATGTATTTTGGAAAATTGACTTTTTCCAAAAAAAAATTGGTGAAGAAAAAAAGGCATTTATAAGTGTACTTTAGTGCATTAAATGTACCTAAATTGGGGTTTAGATTTAAAAATGAAAACAATGACCAAAAAAAGAGAGAAGAAAGTAGAGGCACTTCACCGTCAAAACCCCAAAGATGATGAAGTAACTAGGATTTGCATTTTCCAAAGTCTAAAATAGTCCTAACCTTCCAAAGATGAATGTCAACCTTTAACATTCAATGTTTTTTTTTTTTTTATCTTCAATTGTTTTACCCTTTGATGTAGAAAATTATGACAAAATCATTCTTGTTGTTCATTTCTTTTTCTTGAACCTTATGAATTATTGGGTGTTTCATTTGGATTGGATATATTCATTTTTTATGAGTTATTTCTCTTTTCCTTCACATGAAATGGTTAAGAGAAAGAAATAAGCAATTCCTAATAGTTTAAAATCACTAGAAAATTATTTATATTTGTTAAAAGCTAAAACAATTATTGGTGGTTTTAAATTGTAAAACAACTTGAATTATTTTTTAATGTTGAAAGTAATGTTTGTGACAAAAAGAACCAAACTATAACACTTAAAAAACATGAAGGACTAAACTAATCATTTTAAAATATAAGGGACCAAACTGAATATAAAAAATAAGATGAAGGACTAAAATTATAATTTAGCCACCAAATTATTATAGGTGCTAAATGGTTAGACCAAATCCTACTACAAGAAAATCAATAATAAGTGAAGGCCAAAAGTTGATGAATGACTAAAAGTCATTGCAAATTTCACTTTTATTGCTAGTTTAATAACAATCTCATGATTGACACTAATCAAGTTGATGCAAAGAAAAATACTAATGGCATTTACTAGTGATGGTTACTTAGGCTATTACTTAAGTTAACACCAAACCGCAAAAACTAAACAAAACAAAACATTATAGTTACCAATAATGTTCACACTTTCCCTTAAACCACAACCCAAAACCTAATTCCTTAAACCATAAATAGCCACCACACACTACGCAACACCCAAAATTACACAATAAAATACCTCAAAACTCAAATCACCATCGTCACCACTCGCAACAAAGGAGTCACCACCTATAACATAGAAACCATCTACAAGAAAAATAGACAAGGAGAAAAAAATAGGCAAAGAAGGAGAAAAGGAAAAAAGAATTTGATATATGTTGCTTCCTCTTTCCCTCTCGCTCTAATGTTGCCACCTTAACGACTAAGTTGGGATGAACTCCAATTAAGCAATCACCTTGTTATTGCATAAGCTCCTGCTCATTGCCACCTAAGCCTCAACCACTTTACAAAACATAAAAAGATGAAATTGGAAATGGAAAGGGAGTGAGAGGACAAGAAGTGAAGGGATAGGAAGAAACTAAAGGGAGAATAGGCATTTCAATTAATAAATGAGATAAAGGAGGTGGGAGAGGAGTTTTAATTTCGCACTTAAATGAAATACTAGTGTCGACCAAGTTGATTCTAACAGTTGAATATATTTAATTTTAAAAAACATATTTATATTTTTAGTCTCTTAAATTGGGAGGTATGTATGCTTTTTTAGTTCCTTAAATGAAAATTTGTGCACACACATTCAATGTTAACTAGCAGATGCTAATTTGAAAGTGTTGTTGTGATGTGCAAATGTTATAAAACTATTTAAGTATATTAAATAACAATACATTATCTTCTCCATATATTATATTTCATTTTGTTTAAAGATTTATTATTTATGTAGTTGTTTAATTTAGATTTAAATAATTTTTTGATCCTATAAAATATGATATTTTTTATTTTATTTCTCTAAATTTTATTTTTAGTTCCTTAAAAATTTATTTATTTATTGTTTTAGTTTATGTTGGGTCTTAATTGATGACATTGACAATTCATTAACTTGTTATATTATTAAGGAGTTTGATAGGATGATCATGTGTAATTATTTTGATAAAATATATTTTTAAATCTCTCGTTAATCAATTTGATGTTATTAACTATTTTGAACATACGAAAATTAAAAAAAAAAAATTTATCAACAAAAATTATATGTGATTATCTTATCAAACTCTTTAATAATGTGATCAGTAAGTAGAATGTGAATGTCATTATTACATCATCAATCATTATTGCTTGATAGCATAGATTAAATCTAAAAATATTAAAGTTTTAAAAGATTAAACTAAGTTTTAAAAAAAATTAAAATATAGAATACCCTATTTTATAAAATAAAAATATTATTTAAACTTTTAACTAATATCAAACGGTACGGTTAACCAAATATCATAAGTGATAGAGTAATTTTAGTGTCACGGTCTATTGAGATGTATATCCTTTATTGCTTTAAATTGTTGTTATAAACATTATAGGGTCCGTGCCTGTCTAAA
>JAMLFT010012742.1:0-10218 GCA_026544285.1 Pachyrhizus erosus
CTTTCATAAGGTAGAATTTTATTATTTTTATTTATTTTACATAAGATATAATTCATAAGATAAATATATATGTTTATCAATATTATATAAAATAATGATAAATTTATTTTATTATTTCAATTTATACTTCAACATATTATTAAATGATAAATTTATTTTATTTATTATTTTTATTTTTTAATATTTTAATATTAAATTATTTATTTTAACCATCACTATATTTATATTATTTTTTTTATTTTTAATATTATAATTTAAGATATTTTAATCATTACACTAATTAACTTAATAAAAATATAATATTTACATAAAAGTATATTATTTTTATTTGTTTTAAATTTGATTGAAAACATTTAAGATACAATATAAAATGAATAGTAAAAAAAACTATGTAAAAATATAATAATTAAAAATAAAAAAATAATTAAATTAATTGATTTATAAATAAAAAATTGCAAACATTTAAAACTACTTAAAAACTAAAATTATGAATATCCCAAAATATATTTTTATTGATAGAATAAAATTAAAAATTATATAAAAATATTACATAAATATGTTTGTATATTTTTAATTATAATAAATAATTTTATCAAATATTTATAATTTAATAAATTCACTTAAAAACTTTCAATTATCAGCTATAAATTTTTATCTGTCAATTACCGGCTAGTGTTTTTATCTGTCAATTAACGGCTAGTTTTTTAATTTTTAATTTTTAACTTTTAACTTATTTTTTAATTAATTTTATCAAAACATAACCTTAAATAAAGACCGAAAGACACCAAATATAAATTCCACCGACCATGGCAATTACGGAAATTAAGAAGCAAAGGTACATAAAATACTCCTATAGACTTTGTTTGACTTAAAGTTGGAGTAAAATTAATTTTTATAGCATTAAAGATAATTAAGACATGTATAAAATTGATCCTAATTACATATTTTTATTAGAACTTTTTTTTTTTGTATTTTTATAAGCAGGACACGTATTTTTTATTTTTTAAAAAAGTACAAAAATTAATTTTCCGAGTATAAACCAAAGATTTGCGGCAGCACACGTTCTACCTTTTCCTCTTTATTTACATGCACTGTGTTATGTACCGTGCAAATTTTCAATTTCTCTCATCACAATTCCCATAATTCCTTTGTATAGCAAATATCTATACCTTCTTCTATAAATAAGATTTTAATTATCACACATTTTCATTTACGTCTGATAATAATAATAAAATTTTTCAAAAGTCAAGATATATTCACTACCATTTAATAATTGATGTTTGGAAATTTCGATTCATTTTTCATATCGGAAATTACATTCGGCGGGGACATCTTAGTTAATGATAGATCATTTCTCCAAATGGAGCACCCTAGCATGCGGCAGAAAATGAAGGTTTGAGTTGACTGAGATTTCCATTAACGATTAGATTGTGTGGTACATGGCCTACTTGCATTGCATGACGTAGAATTAAGAAAAGTGGCGTCTGGTTAGGTTTGAATTTTGAACAGCCACTCTCACTCGTAGGACACACAAATGCACTCATCCCCCCTACCCTTACCCTTACCCTTACCCTTAGAGAGGGAAGCTGCCATCCAACTATTCCATACTTTTCATATACCATTCGTCACCTCCACTTAAATTAAATATAACTATAAAAAATATACTTACTTAATTAACTATATTTTTTCCCTTCAAATATTATACTATTGTAAAACAAAACGCAACGTGATAATTATTTTGATGCAGAAAATAGTACTTTATTATCAATTTTATAAACGGTTCTATATATTATAGTTTCAGTGGCACCGGCAGATGCCGTATATTGTTACATTACAGTGGTGAATATTTCGGTGGTTCTTTTCTTAAGCCAGAAGGATGAAATGTGGCAAGTTGTGAAGAAAAGTTAAGTTTGGAATTGGATGCATATGCATATGTACTGTGCAGGTGCAATTAGAACTATGGTATTCGAATTTTTGGACCATCAAATTCAAATAAAACATCTGTCATACTTTGACTTAACGTTATATCGAGGAAGTTTCTTTGAATCACACAACAGTAACCAATAATAAATAAGTTAACAGAATATATATATATCATTCATCAGCTGACTTGTCTAAAGTGACTGCAGATCAATTTCAATAAATTTCTTAATAAATAATTATATGAGAAAAACAGAGAATTACAAATAAAAAAATTTAATTTATACGTCTCAATTTTTATAAAAAATAGATGAGAAGATATTTAAAAAAGTTGAGGTTAATGAATTAATTTTAATTTATGATTTTTTTATTTAATTACTTATTTGTCGTCTATAAATATTTACTATCGCTCACTAAACGTAAATGTATAAAGTAAAAAGTATGGATGTATTTACTTTGTTTTTGAATATTTTTGTTTTGTCTTCTGTGCGAATTGTGGCTAGGTTCCGAAAGCAACACCAATAAGTTTAAAGTTGTAACCTCGATTGAATATCTACTTTCATACTATGTTCACATTCACAATTTAGTGCTAAAGATTGATCATGCACGGAAGTTTGATGAACCGAGTGCTAGACACAAGTATTAGCTTGTGGATCATGGGAATTGATCTTCGTCTCAATAACCTTAATTTCTTTTTAATTTAAAGAGTTTATCAAACTTCGTATTACATAAAACTAAAAAAAAAATCTAAAAAACCAGCTCAAATTTAAACCTATTTGAATACAAGATTAGAAGTATTTTTAAGAATTTTTCTACTAAAAAATATTTTATATTTTTAATAGAAAAAAAATCTTAAAAACACTTTTGATAAACCAATTAATATGAAAAGTATTTATTTAACAACTGTCTCCTTATATTAACTTTTATTTTTATTTTTATTTTTAAAGATTAACATAACAAGGCCACTTCGACAAAAAAAAAAAAGCTAATTAAAATTAGTTAAAAAGGCAAAATTGAATGGTTATGTTTATTTTATTTTGGCTTTCAAGAAAGCCTATAAATGTGAGTAGTCTCTCAAATTGTTACAACGTGAACTGAATTTTATTTTGTCTGCAGATTGTAATTTAAACATACAATACTTTTAGGTAACATGAAATTGTTTTCTAAATCAAATTATTTATTTAAAAATGTATTTGTCTGTGCAGAGAAATGCATCCATTTTTTATTTAAATTTAATTTCTTTTTTAGTTCCTTAAATTAGAAATCTATTATTTTTAATCTTCAGAATAAAAAATTGTATTTTTTAATCACTTCAATTTAATAAATAGTTTTTTAATCTTCACCTTGAAATAAAAATTTATATTTTTTTAGTATCATAAAATTAAAAATATATAAATTTTAATTTGAGAGACTAAAAATAATTTTAAAAGTTAAAAATATAATTAAACATTTTATTTATTATGCTGTACGTATTTTCCAATGCGTGCGGATGATCATTGAGGGAGGAACCTCGTCCGCGAATAATGCATCCATTAGTGTCGATTATCTTTAGAGTTCATTATGTCTGGGCCACACTTATGATTAAGAGGGATCATAATAAGCCCATGTACTTGGTTCAAGTGGGCCATCTACTGTTTCTCCCATTGGCTTATATGGACTTCAAACCTAAATTCATGCGTCTTCTAGGATTTCACATATAAATTTACTAATCTATTCACATTTTCAGAATATACACGAATTAAGAGAATCAGTGTGATTGAGAATTTATCTACAAAATTTAATGAAAATATTGCAAGTATGTGTACTAAAGTATTTATATTGTCTCATATTTTCATTTACACACACAATTATTTAATTAAAATCTCTCTCTTTAACACACACATATACATTATTTCATTCCTATATATACACACATAAATTATTAATTAACTTTTTGAATTAAAATATTATATTTAAGAACGAATATGTTATTAATATTGTATGATTATGTTTTGATGATTTAAAAATTATTTTAATTCAATTAAAGTAATTTAATTAATATATTTTTATTAATTAATTGATTTTAGATTTAAATATAATTTTAGTCTTTTATTTTATTTAATTTAAAATTTTGGTCCTATTTTAAAATAGAAATTTAGTTTCTTCATTTTAAAATATTTATAATTTTGATTCAATCTTTAATTTTGTCTATATTTAATTTTTTATTTTGATATAATTAAATTTTAAATCTAATATATTCATTTAAGGTATCATAAAAAATAATTTAATTAAATAAAATATAAAATATAAAAAATAAATTTAGATAAAATTAAATATTAAACTAAAATTATAAATTTTATAAAATATAATGATCAAATATCTTTATTTTAAAATAAAAGAATTAAAAGTATAAAATTAAAATAACAGAGGAATTAAATTTATATTTAAGTTTTCATTTTATATTTAAGTAAAGTATAAATAACAAGTGTGAGTATAGAATAAGTATTCAATGAGTACAATAATAAAAGTTAAAATTACAACATACAGAGGTATGAGTATTTTTTTTTAAACAATAATATGAGAATTGGTTTTATGATATCCTTTCGGAATCTTATTCATTGTTATTCCTATCTTTGCAATGCATTTTAGGAATCTTACACCTGATTATTTTCTTTTATCAATGTTTGTAATTTAGATCAATCTAGAATATACCCTGAACGTAAAACTCAACTGCCTGATTGGATTAGTTTTTTTTTTTTTTTCACTACTTTTATAAAAGAATTTAAAAAATATTTTCTCGAAAATATTTGAAACTAAAACTCAAAGGTGCACTAAGTCTTATGACAGTTCCCCAACCCATTGGAGTTGGCCTGTTTACATATGTACCAAAAAAATGTTCCATAATAGCAAAATATGTGTAACTATAGCAAAATAGCAGAATGCAGAATGCAGAATGCAGAATGCAGAATGCAGAATGCAGAATGCAGAATGCAGAATGCAGAATGCAGAAAGCAAAAAACAAAAAAAGATAAATATATAATAAGATTAAAGATACTAAAAGTGAATAAAAGCAAAAGGAGAAGGAGGACACTTGCAGATATTATTCTCTCTTCGAGGTTAATTTGTTGACTTGACCGCTTTTGTTTCAGAAACCATCTAGTTATTCGTGCTACATAGTCTCTGATAGGTCTGCATCTTACTCATAACCAAAAACCAATGTTATTATTACTAGTACTCTTTCACTCATTCTTCACCCTCTCAAGAGCTCAATCCAACCCATGCAGAACTTCTTGTGGTGACATTCCCATCGAATACCCTTTTGGCATTGACGATGGGTGTGGAAGCCCATACTACCGATACATTCTGGTTTGTTCTGACTCGGGGAAGCTTGAAGTCAGAACCCCTTCTGGGAGATACCCCGTTCACAACGTTAGCTACGCTGATCCACACATTCTAGTCACTGATCCATTCATGTGGAACTGTGATGATGGTGAGAATTATCGTCCCACCAGGCCTTTCAGTTTGGACACCAGCACGCGGTTCAAGCTTTCCCCTCATAATGAGTATCTCTTCTTCAATTGCAGTGAGGATCACGTGATCGTTAAGCCAAAGCCAATCTTCTGTGAGCGCTACCCTGAGCGTTGTGATTCTTCCTGTGACAGTGGTAGCTATCTCTGCAGGCATATGCCAGGGTGCTCCTTTGCTATGACTGGTAGTTCTTGCTGTTCTTACTCTCCAAGAGCCACTGAATCCTTGAGGTTGATGCTCAAGTATTGTACTAGTTACACTAGTGTATATTGGAGAAATGTTGGCGCTCCTCAGCCTTATGATCAAGTTCCTGAATATGGGATCAGAATTGATTTTGATATTCCCGTAACTACACGCTGCCTTCAGTGTCAGGATCCATCCAAAGGCGGTGGAACTTGTGGCTTTGACACTGAGACTCAAAGTTTCATTTGCCTTTGTAAGGAAGGAAATTTCACAACCCATTGTAAAGGTATGTCTAACAATGATCATTTTTTTAAAACAATTTATACTATCAACTAATCAAAAATCTTTGTTGATGTCACTTCAAAGATATATATATATATATAATTGTTTAAAAATTAACAAATTTTACGTACACAACTTTTGTAATTGGATAACAAGTGTAAAAGTCTTTTATACTAGCAATGCTTACACTATTTACTTGAGTTACACTTAGGAAGGTTTGTATTTTGAAATTTGTTGAGAAAGTAAAATTGATTGGATATTGTTTGTTTGTCTGGCAGATTATGATGCTGCACGGCACAATAGAAAGGTCCATATGATTGAAGGTGATAAAAATGAAGTTAATGAAGTAAAATTCTCGACGGTGAAGTTTTTTAAATGGGAAATTAGGCTCATGTTTGTGGTTTTGTGTGTTCGAATTTTGGCTGCAGGGACAGTTACCGCTGTTTCGGTTGCAGGGGCATTTGGAATTGGAGCTGGTATTTGGTACTTGAAGAAAGTCAGAGCAAAAGCACCAGTAACATGTGGAGTTCAAAGCAACGAGAATAGACTTTTCTGAAGAGGACCAAATAACGTGAACTACATAATTACGGAGTACATCTTTCTTTTGTTACTTTTCCCCTCCTAGCTATTAAGCTTATTTATTTATGCAACAATTATATAGGTCTTTTTTGCTTCCCAGTTGGCATCTTCATGTGATGTTGGCTTGTATTTTCTCTTAAATCTATGAAAGAAAGCACTTCGCTACATAGTCATCTTACTCACTACTTTTAACATTAGTCTTATATTTCCTTTAGTAATATTGAATCTGTAAAGCAGTTCATTGGTTGTGAGACACTGATATCCTCCCCCTTCTGATAAACCCCTCTAAAACGGGCTTTACCGAATCAACCAAAAAAGTAATGAATATAAAAAAGAAAAAAAGGAAAAGGAAAGGGAATGAAGGAGACAGACACACAGACAGAAAAGTAATGGCGATTCTAACTCATACACTTTTTTTTTGGGTGACACTATTTCTAAACCATACTACATGCTCTCCCAACAACACAATTTGTGGGGCCGGCATTGAGAGTTATTGCTGGCACCATGTACGCTGGAGCAGCAGTAAAAGATTGAGTAGGTGAATAATTTGGGGCACAGCTTCCAAATCCAGATGGTACAAAATAAGCATCATTTAGGAATAAATCCTTGGAAGACCTCCATTTCCAACTCTTCCAGTTTTCCTTCACTTCCCTCTTGGTAACCTGTCATCCAAGAACAACACTCAATATTATGTTGAAGCATTAGTATATATGTATTTGGTTTAGAGAGAAAAAGAGAAAGAAGGTTTAATTCATGCTACTGTATTTCTACCTGTTTTGCATTTGGGTCATTTGGTGCTACATAAAAATTTCCTTCACTTAAAATGGTTGGGTTAGCACTGCCGCCTATAGCATACATTTTCCATTCATCGTATTTGTTGTTGACCACATGGGCATAACCAAATCTTACCCTGCATGTTCATCGACTAGTCAATACAGTATTTATTTTCAATTTCATCGACCTCGTGCAAATTCAATCCATAAAATCACTCTCACCTTGGCATCCTTTCAGTTAGACCAGTGGCAAACCGGTTGAATACTATTGTTACTCTCATTATTTTGTCCGCTGTGTATTGGTCATTATGTCCTAGCAACATAACCTGCATGCACGTTAGTTCAATCAGATGCTCATCCTAGTCTCGAAATATATACATAAGAGCCCAAATGATGAGGATAGGGACAGGTAGCAAAGTGATTATAGTGGATTTGACTGGTTTATAATGATCCAAGGATGCATTTTATAGAAGTTAAAATGTGTGTTGTTATAACTGTTGATAGGAAAATATTTAATGGTTGAGATTGTAATAAAATATATGTATATGTACTGCAAATTATGAAAATATTAAATTTTGGACTATTGATTTTTGAGCAAATATTAGATATGTGAGAGATTTGATATTGATTAAAAATATAATCAAATTAAAATATATAAATAAAAAATAATGTATATTTTATAAGATGATTTTATAGAATTAGATTAGATCTACATTTAAATTTTAATATAATATAAATTTTTTGACAAAAATTATACACATCTTAAATTTTCGTTAAAATATGAGATATATTAAGTAATAATAAATTAATGTTTCTTTAATCTATAAAAGTTAGTAGTAAGAATTTGTGTAAAAAAATTTCACACTTTTTTTTCTTTATCCTTAAATTAAATGCAGTCATCATTAAATCATCAAATTTAATTATAGTATTTACTCATATATTAGTAATTATATTAACATGTATATATGATTATATATGACCAAGAATATCAAGACATCAAACATTAACATATATTGGTGATTTGAGTTTGAATTTTTTAAGTAAAATTTTGAATTTGACATTTGTAAATAAAAACAATGTGATTGAAGAAAGAAATTTTATTTAAGATGGTTAAGTTTTTAGATTAAAATTAATTATTAACTAAACTTATAAATACATATCTCAATGATTAAAAAAGAATAAGTCATCAAACAAGAATGGAAGAAGTAATATCTATTTGTTCAACTTACTTTGTCATGCTGGGTAAAAATATTGTTAGAAATGGTAACGGCAGTTGAGGCATGAATAACATCGATTAGGCCATCGGTGCAACGAGTCAAAAAACAATGATCAATCCAAATATTCGAGGAATCAAATATGCTAATGGCATCTCCATCAGAGCCTTGACGATGGCCAACATGGTCAGGAGTACTCCTCACAAGGCCAGGCTTGGCTGGTTTACAATCATGGATGCTAATGCCGTGTATAATAATATGACTAATACCTTGCATTGTAATGCAAGGCCCATCAGCAATCTCCACTTTAGCTCCTCTCCCATCAATGGTCTTGTAGCTATTCATGATAAGCTCATTCTCGAGTGTAACAACCATGTCTTTGTCAAAAATGATCCAGAGGGGTTCTGTTTGGATTGCACCATAACGGAGTGTGCCTGGTTTTGGATTTACAGGGTCATCAGAGGGATCTGTGACTCGGTATATTGCACCATACTTGCCTCCTGTGGCATGTTTGCCAAAGCCAATTGCACAATCAGCCAAAGCTTGGCGATGAGAGGCCCAATTGGGTTTGGCCCGCCAGCAAGAGTCTATCAGATTGAGAAAAGCTTTCTTAGGACTCTTGGGGATATACTTTGAAGTAGATAAAGTGTTATAGTACTTGTTCTCTGTTGAATGGGCAATAAGGAAGGTTGAAACAAGGTGTATCATGAAGTATGAAAGCAAGAGGGGTGGGGTTGACGTGGCCATGCTTGTTAAGGCAATTGCAAAGCGAATTGAATGAGCTCATTTAATAGGTGGGGACTGGGGAGAAGGTTCTGCACACAATTTAGGAGCTTGCTTTACAAATATATTTTCGGGTTTAGATAACAATAACGTGGCTGCACGAGCTTGGCTTGGTTGACCTGCTAATTATAATCTTATTTTTTACTTAAAGAGTTATTGAGGGTACGTATACATCCATATTACATTTCTTGTATGAATAACTTTAGAATATGATGGTTCATTGGACATGGGAAGTTCAATATAGTTCACTACAGAATGCTCCTTGGAAATCTAATATTTGGACGCCCACAGAGTAGAACAAGCACGTCTTATAAAATAGTCGTGGCCTAGGGATCCAATTTAATAACTCAATAAATTTAAGTCAAAACTAGGTGCCATCACTTAATTTAGCTCTAAATATTTATCTATTTTAAATTATTATGCTACTATAGCATGACTAAATACTTATTGTTATAACACTGCGTGTGAATTAGCTTATACACATTACTCTCCAACCTAGTTTTTCTGTTGAAATTTTTAAGTGAATTTTATTTGTATACATAATAATTCATTTTTACTTGTTTTTTTTTTTAATTTAAACACCTTATGAATACTCAATCTCTCTAATTCAACATATTGTTTTTTACTTCTTACATATTTAAAATGGATTCTATCATTATATATTATTGATTTTTTAAATATCATAAATACATTTTATTTTTACTTTTTTTTATTATATAAGTAATATTTAATATTAAAATTTAAGATAAAATATGTTTTTGACCTCTTAAATTTTGGTGATTTTTGTTTTTAATCCTTAAAAAATTTTTTGATCAGTTTGAGTTCCTAAATTTTTTTCTAATTATATTTTTAATTTCTATCATTAAATAATGATGTGATAATCACATACACAACTATGTAATATTGTTAGTTATTTTTCTTTGATTCGGCAAGTGTACCGATTCGATTGTAATATAGTACCTTTTCAGGTACGAATG
>JAMLFT010012743.1:0-10217 GCA_026544285.1 Pachyrhizus erosus
ATTGAGCATTTACCATAATTAACTTTTTTATTTTTCCAGTATTATCTTAATAACTCTTATTTTATATTATTATACATTGTCAATAAGGATTTAATTGAGTTCAATTTTGACATTTCTCCCAATATACCTTACTAACACGTACAATTTTTGTAATAATATCTATCTCCATAATATATAAATATTTGGTAATAGTTAAAATTTGCGCCGTTAATTGATAAAGACAATTCAATTAAGAAATAAGAATAAGAAAACAAAAACCCTAAACATGTGAATAAAACACTGTTTTTATTTACAACTATCATTCAAATAATTGTAAATAAAAATAATTTTTTTAATTTATAATTTTTGAAGCGTATATGCAATATTTTGCATGATTTAAAGTATAAAACATAATTAAGTTATTGCATACTATTGAAAAAATATTACCTAAAAATATTGCTAAAAGTATTATTTTAATTTTAATAGAAAATTTATATTTCATTAATTAAATTCTTTAAATTAATTTACATTAATTTAAAATTAAAATCCATTATATTATCTCCTATTTGTTTATTAATTTGACTCATTATCGTCATTTCAATTGTTATCTTGTGCAACTTGTTAATAGGATTCTTATACAAAACTCAAGGTAATAAATAGATGTGATTTTAAAGTTCATTTAATTGTTTTTACAAAAATTGTATCACCCTAAAAGTAAATCAAAGAGAAGTAACTTAAGAATAAAAAGTAAGGGGATTTAATGGTTCTTATATTGCGTAATAGATTAATAAGAAAAATCTAATTAGCATGATCCGTGAATTATTATAAATTTTATTTATTTGTTTTTAAATTTTATAGATCAAAAATAATATTTTATAATAAAAATAAAGTAGCAAAAGTACTGCTTTGCATTTCTGCCAGGCCAACTTTTTTCCACCAATTAAGTTAATATTTTAATATTTGGGATCCCTAATTAGTTGTATGGAATAGAACTCATGATACAAATAGCATGGCATGCTCCAACTATTCATTTGTGGATTGGCTCTTGTATTGACGTTGATAATAAAGATTACATAAGCTTTTAGGTTATTTTATTATTAGGAATCGAAGAAAATTTATAACAATTTATACGTTTTATTAAATAAAAATGTGTTAGATATTCTTAGTAAGCTTTTGAGTTTAAACATATATTTGTATAATTTTTTGTATTAAAAAAAATAAGATTTCTTAAAAATATAGTTTTTATTTAATAATTTTTCTCCCTTCGTTTATTTTTAATTCTTCAAGTTAAATATATGCTCAACTCTTAAACAAATCCAAACCTTGGAATCCACACTAAATATCTAATTCCAAAATGAGCTCTCCACATACCATAACTTTTATCTCTCCCATTTTCTCTTAAAAATGATAAATTTAAAAGTATAAGTATATAATGATTAATTTCTCATCAGAAACTTCATAACATCAAAGTCAATTAAACTTCGCATTCCAGATATAATGCAATAAAAAGGCCAAACAGTTGGTCTTGCCACAATTTGGAAGAAAAATTAATAACTATAAAATAATGGCGTGATCACAATACAGGGAAAAGATTTAAATTCAGTCATACAGAACCTGCATAAAATAAATAAATGAATAACACAATGTATATTATAACAATTTAACATGGTATCTCTTTTTTATGCTTTAGGGACCAATCTATCACTAACAAACTATACTAAAAGTTTAGAATGTAAAGTGAATTTACAAAATGTAAAACTCACAAATGTTTTATCTTCCTTTTATTAGACTTGAGAAGTCAAATGATTATCCCAATATATAATACAATCTAGGAAGCACGAACACGATTGCCTAATGCTGTGTCGCTATGTCGGATACGTTTTCAGGTATGCATTCTTTCAATGCTCAGTTTTTGTGGTTTTTTCTTATTTCTATTATATTTTTCTATATGAATCGTATGATCCTTTTGTGTTCGTAGACATGATCAAATAACATTCATCATTGAATCCTTATCTGATTTTGTGTATCTTTGAATCTTTATCCATTTCTGGTATGAATCATGAAACGTGTCTGTGCTCTGATTTTGTGTTTGTTGATATATAATCGTTGTATCATCAAACTTGCGCTTGGTGTAAATATTCCTTTCAGAAATTTTAATGGTCAAGTGTAATTGTAAGATAGTTAATTTATAATAGATATATCTTATACATGGATGAGCGAAATTGCATTGTTGTGTTTCCCTTTCCAGCACACCATAAACTAACTTCTAATTATCATGCATATATTAACCAGCAGCAAACTCCCCCTATCGTGATTGTATGGCAGAGAGTCTATCTAGAAACTAGTTAAAATTCTCGTCAATACCCAACATTCTAAGAATTAGAAAAAAAATTACAAGAGTTTATTTAAATTGAATTTGACTAAAATGGTACTATCTATAACAATAAGTTTATTAAATTTTATAATAATTACTACTTGAAAAAATAGTCACTTCATACTGTAATTATCATTTTTTAAAAATTATTATAGTTGTAAATAATTATCATGTTGATAAGTTACTGTACAATAACTACTAGGATTGTGGGGGTGATTTTTAAAAGTAGTTGAAGGATAAATTTTGAATAGAAAATGTGTATACGAAATAAGGTAATTGTCTTTATTAATAGTATAGATTTTAAAAGTTATATTTAAAATAAGTTTTGATGAATTTTCAGTATAACTACTTTTGAAGTTTTGTTTTAGTTTAATTATGTTTTTAGTCTCTGAAATTTGGAGATAAGTTAGTTTTAGTTTTTGAAATTTAAAAAAAAATATTTTAGTCTTCAAAATTTTTAAAAAATTATTTTTATTTCTTAAGATCAGACAACGTTAATTGAGATGATAGCTTGTCTAAGAGTGGATGACTCAATAATGTACATGTGAAAATTAATTTTTTAACTTATTAAAATTGAGTAAATTTGGTTTTTGAACCCTTAAAACAATCAAAAATTGGTCCTCCACACTATTTGAGATCCTAAAATAGAATCCTAAAAATCCCTTTTATGAACTCGATAGTGAATGACGTACAAAATAATGTACAAAGAAAACGATGGTTAACAATGTTGGAACGACGTTTTGGAGACATGTTTTGGCATTATGATTTTTTCATTCTGTTACAATACATTTGTTCAACCGTCAACGTCGTTTGGGATAGTCTGTTTGTGGTTGGAGTTTGGCTGTAACATTTGTTTGTTATTGAACAAGGTTGAAGGAGTTGCCTTCATTTGAAACATGCTACATTGTTGCAGATATTTAACAAATCAGAGAATGTAATGAAACTTTATTATTTACGGTTTGATTGTATGTATGATTGTGAATGTAATTTTTTTTTTCAATAAATGTTTGGTTGCAATGATAATTTTTCATGTGTTAATTTAAGTTGATGATAATTTGTGATTTTGTTTTGTCATTCTAATTTGGGTTTATTTGTTTTGGGTGTAATTATAGGATGACATTCTCAGTTGTATACCATCACATGGACAAGTTTGTTTATGAGCCTTCTTTGCATTACAAAGAAGGAGAAATTGATATTATCCATGGTCAAGATATAGACAGGTGGTCATTTTTTGAAGTTAAAGGTTTCTTGGATGGGTTTGCATATGGTAATGCATACAAGTTAGGGAGAAAACATGAAAGGAGTAATTTTGATGGAAATTTGAAGCCATTTGAAAATAATAAAGATGTTATAGAGTTAGCAAATTATACGTTAAAGAATAGTTGTGAAGTTAGTATATTTGTTGAATACATTGTGTTAGCATCATAAGTGCTTGAAAATATATGTTATAAGACAAGTTAATAGGGTCAGGTAGAGAAGGAGAAAGAAGTTATTAATAAGAATAATAAAGGCATTGGATAGGTTGGAGGCAATTTTCATCATGTTGGTGGCACTACACAAATTGGGGGAAATTTTGATTATGTTGGTGACACTACAAGGTTGGGGAAAATTTTGATCATATTTACAAAATTGCACAAGTTGGGGAAAATTTTCATTGTATTAACAACACTGCACAAGTTGGGGGAAATTCTGACCATGATGGTAGTAGTAAGGAAATGCATGTAAGTGAGAGTGACAATGACAATGACAACTTTAAGTTTGTTACCCATGATCATGGTTATATTTCCAAATCTAATGATGACATGCATGTAATTGGTGATTAATACTTTAGTGAAAAGTTAATAAGTGATAATGATATAAGTGATTGTGGAAGGCCAAAGCTAGAGTGTATAATTTTTATAAAGGAGGATGTGTAAAGAGTTTAAGTTCAAAATTGGTATGAAATTTTCATCCATAAAAGATTTTAAAGAAGCAATGTTGGAACACTTTGTTTTGAGTGGTAAGGAGATTAAATTTAAGAAGAATGATTTGAATAGGGCAATTTGAAGCATGGATGTGATTTCCTTGCATATGTTAGCAAGGTAACAGGGAAACAAACATACAAAATTAATGCATTAAAGCTAAACCATACATGTGGGAGGGTATTCAACAATAAAAATGCCAATTTAAAATGGGTTATGCAGGTTGTAATGGAGAAGTTTACTTCTACTTAGAGGATGTCAATACTTGAAATAATTGATGACATACACAAAAGTTATGTTGTGGGTATTACTAAGGCAAGAGCAACCCGAACATGGTAAATAGCACTTCAAGCTATTAAGGGAGATGTAGGCAAGTAACACACATTACTATAGAGGTGCAATGTTGAATTAAAACATATCAATCTAGGTAATACTTGCAAGTTACAAACTAGCAGACCTTCTATTGGTTTGTAATCAAGGTTTTGATTATTTTACTTGTGTTTAGATTATTGTAAGAAAGTTTTTCTAGCTGGTTATAGACATTTATAGGGATAGATGGTTGTCACCTTAAGAATAAATATGAAGGGTAGTTATTGATAGTTGTGGGGAGAGATGGTATTGACCAATATTTCTCCTTAGCTTTTGCAGTTGTTGAGACAAAAACCAAGGAGAGCTCAAAGTGGTTTTTGACAACTTTTACTTGAAGACATTGGGATATGCAAACAAACATATGGGTTTTTATATCAAACCAATAGAAGGTGAGTATTTACATTTTCACATTATTTTGATTATTGTATAATGGCTATGCTAGATTGACAAATACCTTTATTTTGTATTTTATTGTGATTAACAAGGCTTGGTTCAAACATTTGAGGAGTTATTGGAAGGTGTTGAACATAGGTTTTTTTTAAGACATCTTTGTTGCAACTTCAAGAAGAAATTTGGTGGAGGTACCTTGTTACGTGATTTGATGATGGAAGCTGCCCAAGCTATCTATGTTAACACTTGGGACGAGAATATACAATAGATATATAGTAACTCTTATGACTGGTTAACTAATATTATAAAGGTTGAAGCATGCATTTAGCTTCTACCCTAAATGCAATATTTTAATGAACAATTTATCAAAAGAATTCAATAGCGACATATTGTTAGCTAGGGAGAAGCCTATACTTAATAGGTTTGAGCGGATAAGAACATATCTAATGGGAAGGTTTGCAACACTAGGGGAAAAAGTAACCAAATATGAAGGCAAAGTTATGCCTAATCCAAGAAGAGGGTGGATAAGGAAATAAAAATGAGTAAGAATTGGTTTGCTACTTAGTAAATACATTTAAAACTTGAGGTGACACATTCATTCACTAATGAGAAGTTCATTGTTGATTTAAATAGGAAGTCATGTTCATGTAACTTATGGGACTTGGTGGGCATTCCTTGTAGGCATGTTGTTGCTGCAATCAACTACAAGATAGAAGACCCATATGATTATGTGCATAGGTAATATTTGAAAGAAACCTATATAAGGTGTTATGATCAAGCCATTAGTACAATTCATAGTCCATTAAGATGGCCTAAAACAAATAATGAAGAAATTCTACCACTTGAATATAAACAAGTACCTAGGAGACCTAAGAAGTTAAGGAGAAAAGAGTTAGATGAAGATCCTACTCCAACCAATTTAAAAGAACACATACAAGGTTCAAGTGTAGTATGTGTCATTTTGTCGGACACACCATTAGGAAATGCCCTATTCCACCACCAGAACCTGTTGAAGAAGATATAGATTGAAAGTGCACTAGATATCTCACCTACCAATGCTTCAACTATTGACCAAATGACACCACTCATTTTCTACTAAAAACCAGCCATAATCTATCCATATTGCTCCTAACCAAAAAATGTACCTAGTACATTGATAAATGCATCTACACCTGCATTGGTAAGTCTATTTACTATGTGTTGATGTTGTTACAAATTATTGATTACATTTCCTATACTTACATGACTTAAACATTTATACTATACAAGACAATATAAAAAATATGGGAACAACTAACAATTATTTAGGTGATGTTGTGATTCAAGGTTCCCAATCACTATCTAATGAGGGAAGTCAGTTAACTAAATTATAAGTTGCAAATGCTTGTGAAGATCAATTGGTAAGAAAAAAATTGATTCATTGATTTGATGTTGAACTTTAATGATTTGGTTCACACTGTTGTTGGTGAATAAAAAAAAATAGGAAGGCCAAAAAAGACATTGAATGTACTTGACAATAGTTTAGTCAAAAGATATAGTAAATCTACTACCAGTATTAAGATGAGTAACAAAAAGGTAGATATTGATTCATTGTGAATGTGTATTTCTATGCATATTCTACCAAATTCAAAACTTTGGTGTCAAATCTATTAAAATTTCTATCAGTGCAGATTTAGGATTTTTGTGGTTGTAGAATGTATACTAATATGTCTTACTTTGAGTGAACCATATTGTTGGATTTGATACAAATTTGACTAACTTGTCATGTATACTAACCAAGGGAAGTTAGTTGAGGAACACTTAAACCTTGTGCTTTCTAAAGACATCTTGAATATTGTAGAGTGTGAAGAAAGCAAAAAAAAAATGGTGGTAAGGTTCTTGAAAAATTAAGACCTTCTTACATTAAAACCTTTGAAGTAACAAACATATCACTTTTTTGAACATCTTTAAGCACATATAACAAAGAAAAAAACCAATGCACAAAATGGTCAACCAAATCTTGATGCACCTGTTGCTAATGAACAAGACACCCATTTTGAAGGGTTTGGGGGAACTCAAAGCAGCTGCATATAGAGCTTTGGGTTTCAAGACTACATTCTAAATAGGGCTCTTTCGGATTTGTTTGTTATTTTGAGGAAGGGGCATACTATGTAATCATGCCTTAGTAGAAGGCCACTTTTATTTTGTTTTTTGACAAGTGGACCATATTAGTTTTATTGCACTGCTATCAAGTTATATTATGCTGGGAAAACTATTTTAAATGTAATTAAAACATGTTTAATATATTCTACAAGTTCAATCATATTCTATGATATAATTGTTTAGTATTTTTTTTACTTTTGACTTACAATTATCAATCAGCTTTGACTACGTTGTCTTACCCATTAATAATATGTGCTTATTAAAAAATCACACTGTCAAGTTCATTAACTTAGACAATAAAGACATACCAAAATATTTGCCAAATGTAATTTCAATCTTAAAGACATGTTTAGTTGTTAGTTTAACTTGAACAAAACATAATCTTATCTTACAAATTCAACTTCAAGAATTTCATTTGATAATTAATAGTCTCATAAACCAACTTGGAAAATACTATAAAATTGGTGATCATATAACACCATTTTTAAGTGATTACAAAATGTTGTTCAACATAAACTTAAAACAAATATCCTACTATCCTTAATATAAAGAAATCTCATTGTCTAATCTTCAATGCCTTTGCTAATAAACTCACAAATTTACTACTTGATGGAATTCCTTGCTTTATTCTATCTTTGTATGGATGACATGTTTAGATATCTATGGATAACATCCTCTTTTCATCTTTTTATCACAGTCATTTTAGATATGTCATCATTTGTCTGAACATTTCTCAGTTCATCTCCTACCCTAAGATTATTTCAAAATTTACTATCTCAAGTGGATAGTTATCCAGAATAGTTACTTCTTATTAGAAGTAGAGGTATGCAATCACATTTATATCATCATATCAATACATTTAAAATTATATCCAATGATCACAGTAATCAATAATATATATTATATCTAATTAGTAAGACAGAGGCAAAATGGTCATTTTATATTTTTCTTCAAAATTTCTTTCTATATATATATTTATGTGAAAGGATTAAATATATAAGGTCTTGATTTCCTATTTGTCTTAGTTTGGAAAACTTTACTGAAAAAGGGGTGTTTCAAAAATCTTTCTTAAGAGGGGTATTTTGGTCATTTTGCAAAAAATTGTTCTTCCAAGGATTTCTCCTTCACATCTAAAATCATAAAATATTATAAAGGTTCCTAATAGTACTAGAGAGTTCTTAGACTATTTTTCCTAAATTTAGAATGACCAAACAATGGTAAAATTAGGTTTTTATAACATAGGGGCATTTTGGTCATTTTGGGGTAAAAATTTAATTCTAATGATCTTTTAATTTCTAAGATGGTAAAAATACTCTAGGTTTATACCTAAATAGATTCTGACAAATTTCCCCTTAATTTATTGACCAAAAGGATCTTAAAATTCAAATTTTCTTACTTAAGGGTATTTTGGTAATTTTAGAAAAAATCGAGTTTAATTTCATTTAAACCTTTGGAAAATTTATAACAATATATTTACACAGAACTAGAGCTACCTTCTATTTTTGTTTCAAAAATTAAATGGATTAAAATGACAGAAATTTTAAAAATTCTAACTAAGAGTATTTTGGTAATTTTTTTGTCTTAGGGGCAAAATGGTCATTTTGGCTTCAGATCATCTTCTTCCTAACTTCCTCTCTAGTTTTGGTTCGAATTTGGCTTGAATTTTCTCCATTCTTCTTCCTTTTCATTTCTAGGTTCATTGGGTGTCAATACGAACTTATGTAAATCAATTTGCCCATTGAAATCATATTTTTCTTCTGAAAAAAAAAATACAAAATTTTGAAACGCCAGACGAACAGAATGATAACCCCTGTCCTGGTTCAATTCTCAAATTCCTTACACAATTCTAGGTAATTCTTTGCCCAAAATTATTTGAATAACATTTATAAATGGTATAAAATAACTCATTTCATCAGAATTTGTATATAAACATAGAATTGGATTGCCTCTATACAAAGTTCTTAAGCTTTTCAAATTCAATTCGTATTTGTAGAATTCAGTTATCTCAGATTTTTAAATTGTTAGGAAATCAAATTTAAATAATTTAAAACAATTTTATGAATCAAATTTGAAGAAAAGATGACTCCTCCTACCTAGAGTTGAATTTTTCGGTGAGTCTCCGTTGATGCTCTAGCGTCTTTGCAAAATCACTATTCCTTGATTAATTCTTCAAATTTCTTCAACAGAATTGTAGTACTAATGATTTTGAAGCTAACTGGGTTGGAATGAAGTATTAATGGTGAGAAATTAAGAAGAATTATGAAAAGGAAATCACAATTTTCTTTCCCTTCGATTCGAAATTAATTCGATATATATAGACCTCTTCTGCCTCTTTCCTTGGTTCGCAGGGTGTGGTCAGGGTGCGTTTTTCAAAGTGGCGGTTTGTAAAAATCGTCTCGAGGTTGGAGGAGGTGACAAGGTACTTCAATGATGGTTTTGTGTTTTTAGGAAGGGTTAAGTATATTTAATTTGTAAAGAAGTAACAATGATAGGTCTAGTGGTCAAATGACAATTTCTGCATCCCCTTAACTCTTCGACCTCAATGTTCTTTTCTTCGAACTCGTCCCACCCCGTTTTGGTATTTCGCGTTTTATTTTCATTTTAACCACGTGCCATAGCTTTTCTATTTCTTGGGCCATTATTTGTTAATCGAAAACAGGCAGCCCAGTTGGTTCTCCACTTCGCTCTTCTCCTTGCTCCTACAGTGTCATGGGTTCAAACCTGCCCTGACCTCTTTCTTTCTTTCCTTTCTATTTTTCTTTTTCTTTTCTTTTCTTTTTTCTTTCTTTTTCTTTTAATTTTTATTTTTAATTTTAATAATTTTATTTTTTATTTCTAATTTCTCCAAAAAATTCTAAAAACTTATCTATATTTTACCTTTATTGTTTTAACTTTTTCCTTTCACAATTATTTATTTTATTTGATAAAAAATTATTTATTTTATCTAAAAATATTTATTTAATCATATTCAATTCCTAAATTTTATTTTTAACAATTGAAGA
>JAMLFT010012744.1:0-10217 GCA_026544285.1 Pachyrhizus erosus
TTTATTATTGTTCAATTTTTATAAAATTTGATATAAACAATCATAATAATATAAAATTATAATTTAACAATTAAATAAATAAAATTTATTTTATATAAAATTATTTAATAATATAATAATTATAAGAGTTACATTAATATAATTTAATCTCTCATCATATCATATAATATATATATGGACAAATTTAAGCAGGTGCAAGTAGCTGCATTGGTCCTCCTCCTCTTGAGACTTCCTTTTTGGTTCGTTTAGTAATTTATGATAATACCTATATTTTTGTAGTTGTTGTTTAGTATGGTGTGTAAGTGTTTAATACCACATGGTCTTGGGCAACGGTGCTTAAAATGACATTGCCTTGCGACTCTCACAAAATTTATAAATTTTACGATTGCCTACAATAATTTAGAAATAACTAATGCATTAATGATCGTGCAAAAGTAGTGAGCCATAAACAATTTAATGTCCTGCCATTATTTCTTATCTCTAGATCATTAGGATTCAAACCTCTCAGTATAAAACCTTTTCTTTTATGGCACACTGAACATATGTTATCTTTTTTAAATATATAATAAAGATATATAGATATTATATTACAAATAAATTTATATATGTTATATATCATTGTTAACAAATTTCATGATTTTTTAATTATTATGTATGTATGAATAACTCTTTAAAGTTATTTTCTATCTTAATAATTTATTTTTTAAAATTTAATAGTTATAATAAATAAATAATTTTAATTATTAAATATTAAAAAAATAAGTTGTTTGATTTAATCTCTCTCTATCTTTCTTTTTCTTCCTCTCTCTATATATTTATGTAAAACGGGATCAAGTTACTTCTCATCTTCATTATTTATTTATTTTTAAATTTAATTTTTAAAATTATTTATTTATTTAAAATATTAGATTTCAAAAAAATGAATGATAAAAATAGAAATTAATTATCTTATATTATTTTTAGAGTAATTTGATCCTCTCTCCTTCTCTTTCTATATATATTTGCGTGTGTGTAATTTGTTTATTTTTTATATTCCTCTTATAAGGTAGAGTTATTGTTTACTTTTTTTTTTTTTACATAAAATAGGATTTCTTATTTTTAGATTCATGATACATAATACCTTAAAAAATTGATCATATAAAATATAAATTTGGATAAAATTAATTTATTTAATTAAAAAAACTAAAAATTAAAACCATTATATCTTAAAGTGTAAAAAATTTTAATTTATAAATAAGGAAAGAAAAAGTTGGGCCCAGAGATAAAGCAAGTAATAATGGATGAAAATATGGATAAAAGTTGTTTATAGAGGCATCGCTGGACATGGTAGTGTTGTGCGTCTATACATGGTTATGAAAAAATAAAGTTAAGAATTGAGGAGACTTTTTTTTGTTTAAGTTTCTTTTCTAATCACATAAAATTAAATAATACCTATAAATAATTTCATGTGATTATTATGAATTTTATTTTCAATATATTTGTTTAGCAAGAAATATTCATTGTTTAAATTATTAATGAACATGTGTCATAATTAGGAATAATTAAAATATATTATGACAATAATTTTATTTTATTTTATAATTATATATTAATTATACTAAAAAATTAAAAATTAAAATATATTAATAAAATTCAATTATCAATAATTAATACATATAATTTTTAAGATTATATATATATATATAGAAAGAGTAATTAATTTATTTGAGAACTTACTAGAAAATATTGATTTTTTAAGTTTTACAATCAGAATATTTTTCACGAATATTGTACTTTTTATAGTGTTTATTCTAAATATTTATAATATTTTTTTTAAAATAAATATTTGTGTATCATTTTTCTAATAATTTTCCTTTGTAATTGTTATTATTATTTAAAGTTATAAATGATTATATTAAATCTAAATAATTATTGATATTTTTATATTAATTTGATAATTAAAATTATTTATCAACCTTTTGTTAATGAGATAAACTTAATGAGTTATATAAAAGATTTACAATTTAAATTTTTATAGATATTTGTGAAAATAAAAATCATGTAGGTAAACAACCTAGTTGTGATAGACAAAAATGAAAAAAAAAAATCTTTAGAACTCATTTGGTGAATAGAATAAGTGAGATGGGATAAGATAATTTATCCTATCTGTTTTTTCTTTTTGTGAATGTTTATTATATCTTATTTTAATTTAATGTTTGTTAAGCCAACATGATATGATAAATTTATTTTATGGATTTTTTCTATTTGAGTTGCTAATGTAATTTTTATCCTAAGTAGAGAACTAGGTTAGAAATTGACAGGATATGATAAAAATTTTCTCTTTCTAACTCACTTTTATTAATTTTAAAATAGACAAAACTTCTATGTGTATATTTTAAAATAAAAAAGTAACTACATATTTTTTTAAAAAAATAATTTAAATTATAATTTATATAAAAATTAAATTTATTTTTAGAGAAATATATATAATTTTAACTAAAAATAATAATTTTGTCATTTGAACATATTGTATAGTATATTTTATTATTATCTAGTCTATGTCAAATATAAGATATGATAACACAATGTAATTAGATTTTTTTATCCAAAATGTATCAAACATTGAACATGGTTAAAATTTATTTTATTTTTATTTTGTTTGTTTACTGTATTATATCCTATCTTATGCTGACCACTAAATGAATCTTTAGTGTAGTTCTAATTTTTTGTTGATCATTAAAAAACACATATGTATATAAAATACTTGCTAAAATTACATGTTCAAGAGCTATTTAAGTCTTTCTAGATTGATGTATTAAAATAAAGAAAAGAGTTTTTAAAATAAAATGTATGAACTAATAGGAAAAACAAACCTTGACAAATACAACAAAAATAATCAATCAACACTCTTATTTCTCATAAAATAATTTGTGTATGAAGCAAATATTTTGTTGAAAATTATTATTTTATTTTTTTCACTCAATTATTTTTCAACTAACTAATTAATATATATTAGGTGTCAATTTCAATCTTCACAATAAAAAATTATATTATTAATTTATAATATTTATTATTTCCTTAGCACAAAAATATAAAATAATTAATAATAATTAATATAAAAGTCAATTTAAAAAAAAATCTTATAAAAAACATGTGTGGTTTTCCATCCGAAAATCATGATAAACTCAATGTAAATGCAATTTTGGTCCAATGGAATACTTATAATACATCAACCGAATATTAAAAATACTATAAATAAACTAATTACAAAAATTAATTCTATTTTTTTAAAAAAATACAATAGTTGTTGACCTGTTAATTTTAGTCAAAATCTACAAAATCCACATGTAATATGTTATTTAAAGTACATTTAAATGTCTATTACTAAATGACATATCAATCAAAGTCTAAATTATATGAATTTAAGTATACATAATCATATAGATATTATCAAACAATTCAATCATTTATATTTAGACAGAGAGGTATCAAATTATTTTTTATTTTTAATTTAATTATTCTAATAAATAAATAATCTTAACTAATAAATTTTAAAAATAAATAACAAAAATAAAAAAAAAACTTTAAAAAATTATTCTTAATCCACATCATTTATTTTTTAAAATTTTAATAATTAAAATTAATTACTAATTATAATAATTAAATTTCAAAAAAATAAACTAAAAATAAAAAATAACTATCTTATAATTACTTATAGTAACTTATCTTATATGAACCTAACAATATCTCAATTCAAGAATTGTCTCGTATACTAAAAATATTTAAATGAGATAAATATTTTAACTTATCTTATTTTTAATTTAGTTAAAATTAAGATTTATTTTTTTTATTATTTTATCTTTAATTTAAATTTATAAAATTTATTTTATTCTAATTTCCTATAAATAAGAACCTATACAGAAAACAATTCAGATTTTAATAAATAACTTTTTGCAAAAGTTTTTCTTTTATTTTTTAGTTAAAAAACTTTTTATAATATTATTTTTATCCACATATCGCTGTTAGAATCAAATTTTTATTTCTGTCTTTTATTTATTTCTATCATTTTTATCTATTTTTATCCATTTAATTTGAATTCGTATCATTATTTCTCCTCCACACACTTTTTTTTTTGTCCCTTTTTTAAACAAGTCAATATATTACAGTACATCTCAATAAATAATTTAATACCAATATAATATTCTTTTTTATGTCTCACGTTAGTATATTACAGGACATCCCAATAAATAGATTAATATTAATAATATTTTTTGTCTCTTTTATATCTCTACCTCCCGATACCAAAAGCCCCATGATTTCAAGAATCGATGCCAAATTGATTGATTTCTGATATTTCCCATCATGGTTATTATCAGTTTTAGATTTGGGGATGTAAAATAGTGGGTTAAGTATTCAAGCATTGCCATCGCTAATGGTAATCGCTGATGTGAGATGTTCATCTTTTGCAACTTCTCTTCATTTAACTTAATTTATATTTCAATTAAATTAATAGTTCAAGATAGGTTCAACCAAACATGGTATAAATAACTCAATCTATGAAACATGAGCTGACAATTTCAAAACATACAAAGAATTTCCTTTTTCTTTTATAGAGCTAATGATCAAAGAACCTTGGTACCTTACTCAACTATCACATTTTCAACTACGTATTCCTATTCAACGACCAATTGCGTGAGGTAACCACAAATTGCATGACCAACATGCCAGTAACCAAAAATGTCATACGCAGATAAAGCTGACCAACTTCTACGACAGGCACAAAAGCACCTACAGAATACATTGCATTTGGAGGAGGAAAAAGTTCCTTCAATCGTCATACAGAGCAAGGCATTCATCAACCATATCCAGAAGGTTTGGGTTTTCCAATGCAGCTGCCACACGTTCTTTATCATTTAATTGTTTGTTAACTGCATATATATTTGTGGCAAAAAGTTATTAAATTGCAATAGTATGAGCGTCCATTCATGATCAATGATTTATAAAAGAGGATTCTAAAAAAGTCGAAGGCAATTTCAACAATTCACTGACTTGAAGCCTGTTCGTTCATGTAGCAGGAAAACTTGCAAAAAACTGCGTTTGAAAGGGGGAAGCATAGGGAAGCGGGAATGTTGAGTTTGAGGGCAGAACTTCAAGTGTAAAACAAATAATCATCAAATAAAATGAAACACTAAATCTAATTCTTTCGCCCAAAAAAATATAAATCCAAGGTAGAAGAGTATTGTAACAGGTCTGTCAACAGCATGCATCACTCCAAGAAAGAAACGGCACGGTCAATCATTTAAGTGGAAAGACAAAGACATCTCTAGATCAATATTTGAAGAGTTGCAGAATGCTTCAGTACACTAATAAAATCCAAACCAAAAACATAGGAACAGTAACTAACACACCCACAGGAAGAAAGAGAAAAAAAGTAAGGAATTAAAACCTGCAGCTTCAGTTGCATGAGATCCAGGTGCTACTCTGATATCCACCTGACCAGAATTAATCAAAAAACATAAATAATGTAGGGTTCACAGATCAGTAGAATATTTGGTTTAACTAGTAAATACTATAAGTAATATTCTCTACTGATACAGAGAGAACCATGGAAGTATAGATTATGCATGTACACACTGTAGTTTGACAATATATACTATTATACTAGGTAACAAAAAAAAAACTGTTACAAACAAGAAAAGCTATAAAGTGTGGATTATGGTTAAGATGTCAAATAGTATTGCAGGTGTAAGATATCATGAAAGGAGCAGGTGTACCAACTATTGGCAGGAAAAAACATGTGCTCCTCTATAAATCTCGTGATGTAGCACCAGTTCATCTTATTCTAAGAAAGCATTAGCATAACAAAAGGATGTTATGAATAGGCATGGCAACAGTCCAGAGTAGGAGCAGGTTTTTCCCTCCCCAACCTCACCAGGCACCAAGAATAGGAGTGGGTTTAGGATCAGGTTTCCAAAAGCAGGTGTAAAAAAATTTAATTCCAACCCCATTTCCATCAGGTTTAAAGGCGGGTTTGTATTTATACCTCAAACCCATCCCTGCCTTTGCAAATTGAGTAAGAACCCAAACCCAATTAAAGTGAGCTTTTTCAAAATCAGGATTGAATCAGCTCATCTGTTATTATAAGGTCAACAATCTACATGTCTTTTTTCCGGTATACAAAGCTGATGCTCTGACCAAAGTTCTCTTGATTCTGCTTTAGGAGGATTTCTGATCCTCTTGCATTTATCATTTCCATCTCCTATTGACTTCTATAGAACAAAGGAAGCAATTTTATACCAACGAAAAAAATGTGTGCTGCATCTACCACAATGTGTCCCACATATTTAGAACTGATTATTTTGGAAGCAGAAATCATTGGAGCAAGAACAAGGGATTCAAAATCGTCACATGTTGTGCAACACGTTCACTGCCACAATTTTTGGCATCATATCATAAATCATCATTGCAAATAAACAATTCATTACTTTTTTAATCTCTCTCTAGTTAGTATTAACAATCTAAAAGTTAAACAAATATTTTTACTTAAAACAGTTATCTACCGTGTGTCCATGGGCACATAGTATGAAAACATTAAATACACCATATGAATTGTTTTGAAGTACTGTAAACAACAAGTAGTAAAGGAGTTTTTGTATTTTTTATATAAATAAATAGTTTCTTCTTCTTCGATAATAACTTTCTAATTGTAAGTTTTTACTATGTGCCCATGGGCTCACAACAGAAAGTCCCTTCTATTAATCATACAACAAAATAACTCATCAATACATTTTTGCCTCTCCAAGTACCAATTATCAAAACAAGTTACTTAGCTCAGGAAATGAATACCTTGTATCGTGAAGGCAAGCTTCTCATGAGCTTGACACGCAAGCATAGACCTATAATTGTCGCCATACTGCAATGTTCCACTGTTGGACTAAATATAACCCTAAAAAAACCTAGTCACCATCCAATAAAACAAGGAAATTAAACATTCCATAATCACAAGTCTATGTGAATAAAAAAATCTATAAATCCATCAAACAAGAATAATAATAAGAATAAGAATAATCAAAATACCTAACATAATTATGCTGATCATCAACTTCAACTGCTTCCTCCAAGATTACCTTAAGCTCTTCCAAGGAATATGGGTGCTCAGGGTCCTTTATATCTCTTATATGATTTGAGAATGTTAAGAAAACATTGAAGATACTATTACCAACTTTTCTTTTATTTTCCAAGTAATTACTGAAAGAAAAAACAGAAGAAATGAAATTTGAAATCTAAAAAAAAGGATATCAAAAACCTCTTGTTGGTCAATTGATTCGACGGCATACTCATCAAGGTGAGCAGATGAAGCAGTTCAAGCTGGACACTCTTTCTTTTCATATATGATTGGATTCACATTGATTAACCCGGATACCATTTTGGCCAAAAGTTGCAACTTGATTGGTTACGGAAACAACAACACGAATGAGGAGGATTGAACCAGAAGTTATTATTATAAAACCAACCCAAATATGATAGCTGAAGCCTGGAAGGAAGGAATCTCAGAGTTATGAATGAGACTTCTCTATGCTACATTCAGAAAAAATAAATTATAAAATTAATCATAATTAAAAATAATAATATGATTACATGTCCATGCATCACAGTTTGGTCTGGTATAGAAAACAAAACTGAACCAAACCACTGGTCTAATTTGCCAGTTCTAAAACAGTTCAGAACTTGGTTTTTAACTCGGACTAAGTTTTTAAAACTCCCAAACTGTTTTTAAAACAGTTCAAAGCGATCTTTTGACTTAGAACCATCATGAAGGGATGCATGATGCGGACAATCTAGGAATATTATCCAATTAGGTTTCCATACAAATTACAAAACACTAATACACTGTTGATTTATTAAAAGACAGTCATCCACTATTTAGAGAATATACCACTGAAATAATCAGAACCTCATGTATCCATGCACAGAAGATTGCTTATTAAAAGTTAAATCAGGAATAGAAAGGAAATAAATCCAACCTTGCAGTGATCAATTTTTCCAATACTTAACGGACACAAAGACATTTTACACAGTTCCAATAAGCAATGGAATAGAAACAATAAATGTTGGCACAAATTATTATTTAACTCCAGATTAACTTACACCCTTGAGAATTAGGTACAGGTATAAAAAACTGACAGGAGGCTGGGGTTAAGGGAGGATGACGGGCCAAAATACCAACCAATTCTTAGGACCAAAAGCAAAAAAAATTCCATGTCAATTGTTATCCCTACATTCAAATGCATGTTTTAAATAAATCACTTTGATAATTGACTCATTAGTAATTATTTTTCTTCTTTCTAGTCTATACCCCAGTGTAATGCAGATAGTCTACTAAACATGCCTCCCACCATTTCCACAAGCACAAACCACAACACACTGAATTTCACATCCTTAAGCAACTTTAACAACGTTTATGTAAAAGAAAGTCAAAATTAAGAAAACCAAAATTATGCAAGCTACCTCCTCACCTAAAAAATTTGAACAGTAATTCAGTCCCTCTTCCCACGCTAGGACAAAATCCGCGGCACCAATGTTTCTCCCTTAATAGTTTAAGTCCAAAAGCAAGAAGAACGAAGTCGAAAAAGATTTGAGAGCGAGAATTCAAATGTAAAATTGGGGGATGAGTTTTCTGCCTTTTTCGTTGATTCATAGACCAAGTGGAGAAGGAGAAAGAAACTCCGTTGTTGATCCATCCAACGGTTCCTACGCACCAAGACATTTTTCATGTTTTGCTTCGATTCAATTCAAGGGTTTGTCATTTTTTTTATTTCTATAAGATGGAAATCACAACCTTAAGATCTAAACTATATCTCATATTATTATATATATGAAAACAAAGTAAATATTTATATATTTTCTTATACTTTTAATATCATAAATTAATTTTAAATATATATATTTTATTTTTAATATTTAAATATATTCATAAAATTTACTTAATATCATTTTTTATTTTTAATATCAATTAAATAAATTAACTTAATTTTTATTTTTTAATCTATTGTTTTTAATAAATTTTAGTTTTAACTTAAATTTAAATATTTTTTAAAATATTAATAATTAAAAATAGCAACATATCACAAATTATTTATTATATATTTAAAACATAATCTATATGTTCAAAAACATTTATATATTACAAATTATAATTATAATATAATTTTTATAATTTAAAAATTATTTATTATAAATTACAAAATTTAGTCATAAAATAAACATTTACTATGTATAAATTACTAAATACACAAACTTTTTAATTTATCTAACTCCATCGTCCACAACTAATTATATATAAGTTCTTTTAATCATTTTAGCTTATTCAAAATATAATTTCACAAACAATTTCAAACATGATTATTAAGAATACTAACTATAATAGTAGCAAGCAAAATAAGATATTAATTTTTGCAAATAAAAAAAATAGAAAGTACGGGATGATACACTATTATTCAATCTTACTAAAAAATTTAATTTTAAGCACAAGTTTCAATTTATTTAAATCTATACAATTTCCTTTAAATTTAAATAAATAAAAGTTCTTTCAAATTCTCATTTTATTATAACATAATTTCAAAATGTTACAAAATCAATAATATTAATAATTATTAAAATAATCTGATATTTTCATATTAGAAAAACTATAAAAAATATATAATATCTGTCAATGTGACAATTTTTTTATATAATATAACTGCATTGCAAAATCTTTTTATATAATATAACGATAATAATATTAATCCATAGTAAATAATAATCATTACATTTATCATAATTATGTATTTATATGAATTATAGATAAAATAAAATATCTTAACAATATTTAAAAAAAAAAAAACTAATATAGTGTTATCAAGTGACATATGTTTATGTGATAACTTTTTTTAATATATAACTAGTATGTTTTCCGTTTGCACAAGTTGTGCTTGTGTATACATATGTTATAAAGTAAATTATGTATATAATAATTTTTTTTCTTAATGAATAGGTATAATTATATTTTTAATCTTAAAAATGTAGAATGAATATAATTTTAGTCTTTTAAAATTTAAAAATATTATTTTAGTCTTTCAAATTTAAAAAATATATGATTTTAATTATTCATGCTTTCTATTCTAGGATCTAAAATAATTTTAAAAAAAATTCACTCTCAAATTCAGTGCTTAAGAATTAAAACTGTATTGTTAAAATTT
>JAMLFT010012745.1:0-10217 GCA_026544285.1 Pachyrhizus erosus
ATAGTTCCTGTATCAAAATATTTTAATTCTACTCTTTAATTTTTAAATCGATTATTTTGATCTTCAGACTTTGATAAATATGTAGATTTAATTTCTTAATAATACTAAGATCATTAAAAGAGATCATTTGTATTTTTAAAAAATTGAAGAATAAAATAATTTATTTAAAAATTTAGAGATTAGAATTAAATTTGATTAAAAGTATAAGAACTAAAATTATTTTTTTTTTTAAAAAAGTAAAATATATAATTATTACTTGAACATTTTTAATTTAAATTTAGGTTAATTATTTGGTGATTGACTTGTGGAGTGTAGATCAATGATACAATATTATTTTAATTTAATAAATAATTTTAAATTTAAATTTTAGATATATAATTACATTAAATATTTTGATCAAAATGTATGATCTATTAATAAAAAGTAAAATTTTAATTTATGTAATGATTTTTAAAAAAACTAATTTATATACACTAATGTACTTGTTAGTGTAAAAATGTTGTACAGTAACACTTTATTTACTACTATCTTGATGTATTATTTTTATATCAACTAGTTAAACTAGTTGAAAAAGAAACTGTGTTTTCACAAATGAAAAAAAAAAAGCGGATATGGAAAACAAATAGAAATATCGAAAATAGATAGTTATTAATATAGATTAAAGAGTAAATATGTAGAAATATGAAGAATAAGTTTCAAATATAATAGGTAGTTATTTTTCTTGGACTCAATTTAAGTGCATTATTTTGGGTAAAATAAGCAAAAGTGGTATGGAAACTAAATGAGATTATTGTCATTATTATTAATATAGTATAGAATATACAATAGAATTGTTAATATAGATTATTCGTGAAGTGGTATGATAATAAATAATATATCAAAATATTAATAGATATTATTAATGATATACTTTTTTCCCACGGTATTCTCCTAATGGTAGACTTTAATCAAAATTTATTTAAAAATACATTTTTTACATTATTAATAGAAAAATACATTTATATATAATCAAGACAAAGAAATTATTAAAAGAAAAATATTTAAGTTATTTTTAGAATAAACCAGTCTATAAAGTTGAGACACCTAACACGAATGGGTTCAAATCCTTCAATACACTTTGTTCTCTATTTCTTTTTCTTTCTCATGAAACTTGTGTGATCTCTCAAGACTTTAATGATATTACCTTCCTTATTAGCAGAAGAAAAGAAAGAAAGAAATCAACAACAAAAATATGAACTAATTTTTCTTTGTATTTTATTACTTGTTTTGAAGTTATATTAAAATAATAACATGTGTGCATTTTATTTTTTACTTGTTTCGAGGTTATATTGAACTATTAACATATATGCATCTTAGAATAGGTAAATATTATTCTCTTCAGATTTTGTTGGTGGTAAGGGTGTTTATGGAAAGAATCCAGTGACTTGGAATTTTTCAAATAAGAGTGAGGAAGACAAACACATTATGAGGGTGTTTATGGTTCGACTTAATATTTACCTAAAGTGATAAGGGTATTTTATTTAAATCAATTTTAAGGTAAAAATAAATAAAACAAAAAGGCATTTAATCCGATCATAGAGATATACTGTGATTCAAGTTCGATCAATTAGAATAGAATATAAAATTCAATTTGATTGAAAATGTTTTGAATTTTATTGAATGATTTCATTTTTATATCCTTGTTTCTAAATAAGTAATTAATTTTTTTGTAGTTACTTGAGTTATGGGTTAATAAATATAAGGAATTTCTTTTTAAAAAGAAGAAAATAACCAAAGAAAAATATTTAAGTCATAGTTTAATTTATTTGATGATTTTATTGATTTATTTGACACCATAATTTTTTATATATGTAAAAAGAAATTATTTTTTCGAGTTGTACAAAAATAACACTTTTTATATGTTCTTTTAGGGAAGTGTATTATTTATTCATATGAGAATAAATCATTTATCGAATTATTATAATGGATGTTTAATCCTAAATAGAGGAATGAGTTTTTATAATTACATAAAAAATTTAATGATCATGTATTGACAATGTAAAATAATTTTATATATGTATTTATCATTAATGAAATAAACTTTAAGATATATTTGAGTTGGTGGTAAAAGATAAAATAGAGAGCAATAAAGTAAAATAAATAATTATTCCATTTTTTGGTTTGTAAAATAAGAATTGATCATCACGAAAGGAGATGAATCATTATCCATTTTATTCCATTATTTAACTCTAATTTGCTTCTCCCAAATTTAGGGTGTACTGGATGCATCAAAACTTTTAGATTATAAAATAATTATTTTATTTTTATAAATTTCATATCAATTATTAATCTTTTAAAGATAATATATTTAAAATAAAGATAGAAATTAAAAAATCATAATTCATTCAATTTCATCCTTTTTTCAAACAATGGAATGAATTTTTTATTCTACTCATTTATAAAATATTCAAATAATATAAGAATATTTTTATTTTTTTCTATTTTAAATTAATTCATCTCATTCAATTGTGTACAACCAATTTAAACATAACCTTAATACAGATAGTGTAAAAATTAACAAACTTACAATACTTACATAACTATTTTTCTCTAATTAATATTAAACAAGTTTACAAATAAATAATAACAATAACAATAACAATAATAATAATAATAATTAAATATTAATTAAAAAAATTTAATTTACCACCACACCTAAATAATAAATAATATTTAAATAAATCTTAAAAATTTATTAAAATAAAATTGAAATACATATTCATAAGACATAATTGAAATAATAAAATTATAAATAAATTTGATAGCAATGGTCATAAATAACATTGTATATGTATATATAAGTTTAATTTTAATTTTGAATTGGATTAAATTATTTTTCAAAATTACATCCAAAATTCGTTTTAATCTTATATCAATTACATTTTTTATTTTTAATTTGTTTAATTTTCAATTTATTCAACTTTTCTTCTACTCAATTCAATTTTCACATTTTACATTTGTTAGGCATTAAAATTTTCACATCAATTAATGGTATAGTCAAAATAATGTATATAAGTGGAGTATAATTTTTATCTTACAAACCAATTTATAGAATCAAATTAAGTTCAAAAATTCACATTATAATATAATACGAAAATTGATCCTAATAATTATTGTAATGCCTATTAAGTCACATATAAATATTAAATCTTACAAATTTTATATTTTAAATATTTAATCCTTATCAAGAGGAGGATGTTAGAAACCTTACATCAATTTTTGATATAATCAAAATAATATATATAAATAGATGATAATTTTTATCTTACAAGTCAGTTTTATAAAATTAAATTAAGTACATAATATATTTAAATTAAATTTATGAATTTCATGATTGTATAGTACCATAGTCAATCTAATAGTGTCCGATTTAAATAAATTACATTAAATTTAAATGAGTACCCATAATTGATGTAAGATACTATGGAAAATAAAATTAATAGGATATCACATTAACTTATTATTACGACAAAAGCTGTAATAAAGAGATATCTAAAAAAGCTATTAAAACAATCTTTATTTTCTCCTTAATTCAAAATAGAAACGGAAAACATTTAATTAAAATAAAAAATATTTATTACATTTAAAACAAAAGTTAGTTAATGCTAACATTGTAGTTTTTAAGTAATTAAAAATTCCAGTAATAAAAATTATTTAATAGGATAATTAATTATAAGAAATATTTCATATACTCTATTCAAAATTTAATAAATTATTTAAAGCTTATTTTTTAGGGATGGAGATAATCGAAGTCTCCATTTATTATTAAGAATCAAATCGTATTAATGCGTTTAAAAGACTAAATTATTTTTCTTGCGTAGTGTATAAAAAAAACTCAATTATTTATCATATATATTAACTAAAAAAACACAACTATTTATTAATCATACCAAATTGTATTAGTATAGATAATATAAGTAATAATTTAGTCTATACATGGTATAGAATAAATATTTATTTATATAATAAATATTTATAATTTATAATAAATAAATATTTTTAAATATAAAAATTATATTACAATTAAATTTTGTAATAAATAAATATTTTTTAATATGTAAATTATATTTTAAATTTAAGATAAATATTTCATATTCTGATATATTTTTATTTTGAATTATTGATAAAAAAAAATTAAATCAAATTCAAGTTATAACTAAAGATGTTAAAAATAGTAGATTTAAAGAGATAATTGATACTAAATTTTAAAGGCATGAGAAGATATATCAAATATATTTTGGGAGAGTAAGGTTTATCATTTAGTGAAGTTTATCACTCATGAAAAATAATATTTAAATGAATTTGAATGTTAACAAGAGGGAAGGTTTGAGAAAGCACATAATTTTAAATATTTATATAAAAAAGAAGATTGATAGAAAATCTTTTTTATATTAAATTATTTAATACTGTCCTATGAACCAATTAAAAAAATTTAATAGCATAATTAATTATATGAAACATTTAGGTTTGATTGATGGATAGTGTTAGAAAATAATATATCAAAAATAATATAATTTATATGAATTTAAAATATAAATAACATTTTCTTGTTGAAGACATAATCAAGGGTTAATAAAGATTATAGAGATTGTTTGGACATTGTGCGACTTCCTGAAAACTCAAAACCCAAGTCTTTCTTTATATATGTGATGATAAAAGAAACCTAGTCCTGTTATTTATTAATCTTAGATAATTCTCATTATGAATCTAGTGGTTAAACACACATTTTTTCTTACATGTATTATAATTAGATGTCTAAACCTATCAACAATTTATCAAATTATTAATTGACTTAAGTATTATCAAATAGATCATAAGAATAGTTTATTTTTAATAAAATAAAATATTACAATTAATTACAGTTCATAAAATTTCATGAAAAAATTCGAACAATCAAAATAGGATAAGATACAATAATTATTATCCTATTTTAATAGTTGTTTATTGCACCAATAACATATGAAAAGATTATCCTATTTTATCAGTCTAGTATAATCTTTATCTCATTGAAAAGGTATGCATGATCTCATGTCACTTAATTTTAAGAAAAATCTACGTTTCTAAATCTAATACAATTATGCCATATTTTGGCTCTAGAAAAAAGGCAAAATGGTTATTAAAATTTATATCACAATGTATTTTTAAAATACTAGATTTTTATATATAAATAAGGATATTTGAATATATTTTCTGAAAAAATATAACTTATTATAAGAAAAAATCTACAAAAAATTATAAAAACAATTTAAAATATTTGAAGGTGACATACTCAACTTTCACTTATACTGAACATAGTCCAATGTTTTCCACTTTTCGAAGACTTCTCAAAAGAGATTAATGTTCTACTTTTTGAACCATAAAGATAAAACTTAGGCCTTTTTAACAAGGTAAAAATTGAACCTAACTTGTGTTGCACTATTCCTAGTAATTAAATCTTTAGGGATGATTTCCAGTGGCACAAGCTAGTAGTGCATGCATTACCTCAAGATTGTGAAAAATATTTTAAAATGATTTTGACCTTCAAAAATTAAGAAATAAAATATTTTTAGAAAGATAATTGTGTCCAGTATCTATAAATGCAATGAATTAGTAATGGAGATGAGTCGATAATCATAGGTTCCATAAAAATCAAGTCTTGTCAGCCCAAAAATCGAAATCAAAAGGGACATATTACATGCTTGATTTGATCTATTTACTGAGCTTGTCTTCCAAAAGTTTCAAAAGATAATATGTGTGTTTTTGTATCTACTTTCATTTAAAATAAGTTTGAACAAAATCCATCAATTGGATCAAAAGATATGCCTAGAATAGTAACACATACACATATAGAAAACTAAGTTCTAGTCATAGTCTCCATTATTTGGTCATTAATAAAATAGCAAACAATTTTAGAAAAATCTAAAAAAATAATTGGATAGAGCCTCCTTTGTTTAAAGACCATTCTCATGACTTGAAAAATTAAAAAGAAACAAGAAGAAGAAGATGCACAACCTAGTAGATGCAACCACCAAATGCAACAATGAAAGAAGAGATGAAAAAAACCCATTTTTCAAAGACATGCAAAGGATTTTTCATAGACAAAAGGAACATGCAATGTATGAAAATAGTTCTCCAAACTTTAACCAACTTGAATCCACATCAAGAACTCATCTCATCCTTATCTAAGGGAAAAAGTAGAAAAAGCTTGAGAGATGAGGTTGTTTTGGCCGAACAAGCTTGGAATCCTTGGAAGCTTGCTCTAGGTTTTTCTAACTTGGAAGCAAATGGATTGCAAGTGTTTTTGAGTTTTGTGAGCTGGTGAGGGGGTTTTAATTATGAAAATTATGTGCATGACTCGTGTTAAAAAATGAAGAGTGATAATTAGCGGGATTGAGTTTAGGGATTTTTAATTAATGATGAAATAATGCTTTGGTGGTGATTAGATGCTTTGGTAGTTTTATGTGATGATTTTGGGTGAGTGTGTGAGTGTGGATATTCATGTGGTTAGTGACCAATAGGCTGCTACTATAGGACTCCCTTTGTGGAGTCCACTTAGTCTAGAATGATTTGTCAAAAATTATGCAATAAATCATTTTTTGATTGATTTTTTACGAATTTTCGTTCGTTAACACTACCCATTTTTCTTTTCTATTTTCTTTCTATAACAACATGATTTTATTTTTTCTAATAGATAGATTACAACAATCTAGGTTTTAATTAAATAAAATTTAAATTTTATCTGATGAAATTGATCAATAACATTTTTTATCTGATGAAATTGATCAGTAACATTTTTTCATCAAGAAGGACAAAATTATCCAATTAAAATTTTATCTTTTTTTGACGACTAAAACCTCATATATTTATTTTATTTTTAATTTCTTAAATCTAATTAAAAATATTAATCTATAGAACTTTATTTAACAGATAAAATTTATCAAATAAATATATAACAGACAAACAAAAATTTAACATACGTTAAAAATTAAATTTCTTGATTACATAGACATAACCAAATTTTCATCAATTAAATAAATTGTATATCCTTAATATTTATCCTATAAAATCCTCTTAGAAAATTTTAACTATTTAAAATAATTTTTTTATAATTAATTCTATAAAATTTTATTTTATTATATATATATATATTATAAATAACTCAAAAAACATAATACATAAATAAATAAATAATTAAAACACAATTATAACTTGGTTGAAATTTCAGGTGTTACATATATGTATATAATAATTTTGGCACATGAGATTAAATTATATTATTAATTAAAATATTAAAAATAAAATAATTAATATTTAAATATTTTTAAATATTAATTATAATTTTAAAATCTTATATATTTTTATAATTTAAAGGAAAATAACTACATAAATAAAATATAACTCTGTATAATTTAATTTAAATTATTTTTTATAAATTTCATAATTTATAAAAAAATATATGTAATTTTAATATAACAATAATGTTCTCATTTGAATATAATTTTTATTATTAAATAGAACTACAACTTCACGTTTCTTATTTAAAGTGTTTTTATCTTACTCTTTTATTTATTATATTGTATCATATCATGTATGTGAAATAAATTCTTAATAAAATTTATTAAATATTTTAATTACTTTAAAAAATTAGTATCAAATAATATGATATTTTGATATAGTATATATTTTTATTTTTAAAATAATTTAACAATTATATCAAGTCATACATTCAATATAAATGCTGGAAAAAACAAAAAAAAAATTATAATTTGTGTCTAAGAAAGGTTAAAAACAATTAGAAATAAAAAATGTTATTATTTATATAAACTATATTATTATAAAAAGAGATTCTGCCACATAAATAAATGTCATGTGATAGTATCATGACGATATTTTTTCTTCTTGAAATGTTGCTAATTTTTTATTTTAAAAGTATGTAATTATAATAATTAAATTAATTTGAATGAATATATATTTTAATTAAATTAAACACATCTATATGTTGAAAGATAACAAAGGTTATTTTAGGATAATTTATCTTTTTAGAATCAAATAAAGTAATTGTATACTTGTGGGTTCGTATCATCTAACACAACTAATTTTTATTCATTTTATTTATTGTATTTTAAAAAATCATAGTATACCAAAACATCTATCTATAAAGAATAACAATAATTAATAACTAAAAATATTATTATTTAGAAATCGTGTAATAAAAAAAGGTTAAGTGTACATAATTCATAATATAAATTTTAAGAAAAAGTTATATGATTAAAATATTTTATAAAAATATTCAGAAATAATGATTACCCATGTATGCCACACTAGATAATTGTATAACAATACAAATGTCTATTTTATATTATTTACAATTGATAATTTAATTTCGATAACATATATAGCTCTGTTTCGTTTCTATTTAATATTCCTTACTTTTTTTGAGGAAAACATATTTTTAAAATAAAATTAATAATTATAATATAATTTAAAATATATTTCATTATTAAATATCTCTTATTAAAATTATATATATCTAAGTTATAATATTAATAGAGATATTTGAGACGTATATTTTTTATAAATAAGTTTATAATATAAACCTCAGAAAGAATAAAAAGGAAAAATTGCATAATATAATTATAATTTATGTTAAGTCTTGTATTATAAATTTATTGTTTTATATATAAATTATAAATTTTTGATATTATAATTATGGATGTCTATCTTAGGAAGAAGAGATTATGAATGTTTGGAAGCTTCAATAACTTTTTACTGGAATAATAAAGAAAAGACTTAAAAAAAATATTAGATTTTTAAAGGATTTTTGTAAGTCTAAGTCTCTTTAACTTGATTTTGGGTCACCAATAGACCACAAACTCAATTTAAACATTTGTAGTTTTGAATCTTGTATTTTGAGTCAAGTAGTTTATAACTCTTTTTTTGAATTGTATTTTTGTTTGAACTTGTATTTTGGCCCATTAATTTTACGATTTAGACTTGTGTATATTAAGTTTGGACCTTATTATTCTTGTAAGCCAAAATCGAGGCCTTAACTTGTGATGTAGCTCATGTTAAGCTTGATAGGTGACTCTAGTTAGATTGGTTACCTATGTAAGCTAGCAAGTCAACATTAGTTGGAACCTTTGAATTATTTGAATGAATTCTTATTGTAAGTTTTTAGAATTCTCTCTAATTTCTGGTAAGTAACTTCTCTTAAATTTCTTATCAAAACATACAAGCTTTGTGACGAATTCTCTCATTCTTTATCTTAAAACTTAGGCTCAAGTGGTATGAATCAATTCTTCTCCCCAATCTATTGCTTGTTCTTGAAGATTTCACATGTGAGGATGAAAATCTTAAAATTTAACTTCATTCGAACCTTAAAACTCATTATTTAGTTTATCAATAACACTTTTCATTTATGTTTTTTTAAAACAAAAACATGCAACAACATCACCATAGAAACAAACATTCCCAATTCCAACAAGATTAACACATCTGTCTCTACTAATAATCTGCAACACTCCTAAAAAAACATTTTTCATGTATACGTATTTCAATAATTTTTATTACTATTTGTAGTTTTTATATATTTAAATTAATTTAATTTATATATTTTTAAAATAAAAATAATATAATACAAGTCAACAATTATTTATAATTAAAATTTAGTAATTATTATAAATTTTTTGTAAAACAATAATTACCAATCATCAAGTTGTGTGTGATATGTAAATTCTGTCAAAAATTGCTTAACTGATATCCATGACTTCACTTTTTCAGTTAAAACTTTTTTTAAAAAATATTTATTTTTTATTATTTTTTATGAAATTAACAATTAACGATGACTTTTTCCTGTTGAAATTTTAACATCAAAATTTGCTATAGTGACAATTATTCAAAGAGTACATAGATTTGTAAAAGACCAAAAACTCCTCTGAACATCATGTGATGTGAGTTGCTCTCTTTGAGATACTCTCCAATGTTTTTACGGTGCTTTTAGAGATGCTATGAGAATTGTTTTTTAAAACACACTAGTATTTAGGGTTGACCTAAATTATATTTTATTTGTTTTAAAATGATTATAGTTTAATTTTTTTATATAGATTAAAAAATAAGTAGTTTAAAAAAAAATATTTATTATAAAATAATTTTATTTTTTAAATTTTAATAAATATATTATTAAGTCTTTTTATTACAAT
>JAMLFT010012746.1:0-10216 GCA_026544285.1 Pachyrhizus erosus
ACTAAAGTTTGAATTCGGTATGTAATAGTTAAATATGTCCCTGTTGTTCTGAACAAGTTTTAAATTTTAATAAAATGTGTATGAAAAATTTAGTCGTTACATTTCTCCTATAGTACTATGATCTTCATAGAGAGTAAAAATTATATCTAGAGTTTTGCTAATCATATTAAGTTGATTTTTATCTTGTTAGAAACCTAATACCTACAACTTCTATGTTGACCTCTAAATCTAGTTTATTTTTTTGTTATGTCTAAAATTAAAAAGAATATGAATCTTCTATCTATCTTTGATAGTTTAATCCTTACTCACTAATTTGATCATATATGGAGTTTTGGACATTATATTTAAGTGAAATAAAATCCTTAGTTAGATAACATTCAAGGCTACAACTTTTATGAAGACCATAAAGCCTAATGTTATCATTTACTCCCTCACTTTTACATTCAAAGTTGATAAAAGTTGTTAGAAAATCAACATCAATATACTAAACCTAAACATATATTTTTTCCCCTAATGTATCCTAAACTCTCCAAAACTCGCTCTAAGTTCATAAAAATAAAATCCAACATATTTCTATCGCTACCTACCATGATCATGCATTGAAATAGCAAACCAAAAACATTAAATATTAACAATCAAATGCTTCAAGGTATTCACAATCCATCCAACTAAAACTAAACATTCTATAAACATAAACCTAAAATCATAATTCTATTAGTGGCTCATTACCACTCATACAAAAGAAGAGATGGAGAGAACTTATTCCCCCTTACCTTGAAATCAGTGATCCCTTAACAAGCTAAAGGAAGGTGATCTCTATGAAAACTCTTACTATGAAAAAACCTTGGGGTGATTTAAAACACAATCCCAACCTAACTTTGTTTCTTAAAATTAGTACTAATTGAAAACTATTGAGATGATAAAAAAAATACTAACTTTGAGGGACTTAAAAAGAGTTTATGAGGGAATTTTATCTAATGTGGGACTTAAAAAGTGTTTTTCATCATCAAATGACCTACTTTGGAGTTGATTTTCTTTAAGATGGAAGTTAATTTGGGTTTTTGAGGTGTAAGAATGAATTATAATTTTTTCAGCAAGTTTTCGAACAATGTAAACAACACCTTAATTAGATGTGTACAACTCAAGAAATGTGTGGTCTTTCTAGGGTTTTTACTATATAACTAAACACTAAACTTAGATTTTATTATGATTTTTATTTATAAAACTATTATAATAATAATAATAACAACAACACCAAAGGTATCCTCAATGAAATAATTTAATATAATAAAATAATAGGGTCTCATTAAGATATATTCCTAGTTCTCGAAACTTGGGATGTTACTAAGGGCATACAACCAACAAGCCTCATATGTTTAAATGAATCAATTATGAGTATTGGCAAAATAGGATGGTAGCATATCAAGTTATGTCATATTGACATGATGAGGAAGATGGTAATGGGAGATTACATCCTACTTGATTAGAAAAAGAATCCCATCGAGAAGAGCAAGTGGATAGAAGGTCAAATTCTTGCTCAACTCTAAAGTAAGAAACTTTCTACTGCATGTTCTCTCTAAAATGAAATACTCTAAAGTGATGGTTTCAAGAGTTCCAAACAAGTATTGGACACTCCTGTCACATACGAAGGAACTAACACTATCTAGAGGAACATGCTTAGTTTGCTTGTCAAAGAATATGAGTGATTTAAGATGGAGGAGAATAAGGATATCTAGATTTTTTTTGGAAGATTCCAAACCATTCTCAATGAGCTTAAGGCTTTGAGTAAACACCATGAGAAGTTTGATCATGTTGATAAAATTCTCAACAGCTTTCCAACGAGGTAAAGACCTCAAGTTATTGTAGTTAGGATGTCAAAGAATCTAAATTAAATTTGACTAGAAGAGCTAGTTAGAATTCTAAGGATCCATGAGATCAAACTAGACCAGAACAAAGGAAAAAAGGGAAAGTTCATTGCTTTCACTACTAAAAAAATTAAGATGTCTTCTTTGTCGTCCAAGGCTATGGTGGCAATGAATCCACTAGCGAGCAAAGTGAGGAGGGAAACTTTGAAGACAATGAAATTTCTTTCATATATAGAAAGATCCACTCCATGTGGAAGAAGAAAGAAAGGTCCTAGTGGAGAAACTATTTAAAGAAATTTTCTAAAGAAACAAGTTATAAAACACCTATAGTATGTTATGAGTGTAAAATGTCTAGTCTCTTTAAGTTCTAGTGTCCATAACATGCCAAGAAGGATTAAAAGAAAAAGAAAAGGAAAATATTTTACAAGAAAGAGAAGAAGGGGTTGATGGTTACATGGAAGGATCTTGATGAAGATATGTCTAACAAGGATAGAGATGAAGAAATCAACTTGTGCCTCATATCAGATTATCCCTAAATGAGTCAAATTTTGAAGAACAAGAAAAATATGATGAGATAGACTTTTCTAATCTTGAATTTTTAAGAAAAGCCTATCATAAACTTCTTTCTAAGTCATATATTTTCTCTAAAGCTTATAAAGATTTAAAGAAAAGGTTTTGAAAACTCACTAAAGAATATGAAGTTATTATTTCTAATAATAAAGCTTTAGAAGAAAAAAAGGCCAAACTTAAAGAAAGTTCTTCATCAAACCAAAACTCAGATGAAGCTTAAAAACTTCAGGTTGAAATCAAGGATTTTAAGTATAAACTCTCCAAGTTTGTCAAGAAACTTGACATTCTAGCATAGTTTCTAAATTATTTTAAACATCCCTCTAGTAAGTCAAGTCTTGGAAATGAGGAGAAAAAGGACGTTCATAATAAGCAAACTATGGTAAATCGTGACATATAATGTCCAAATGGAGACACTTGCCTAATTGAGGTACTTTCAAAACCTCTAAATCTTACAAGAAAGGACTAAGTCTATTTGGATGCATAAATAAAAAATTATTCATGTTTCATATTTTCTTGACAACAGGAAGAAACTTCCACCTAGATAATGGATGCTCACAATGTATGACAGGAGAAAGGAGTATGTTCCTAAAGCTCAGGGCCAAGAGTGTTGGAAAAATTACCATTAAAGGGAATTACAGAGGAAAGCTAGTAGGAGCAGGTAAGGTAGGTATGCCCTATTTTATTTCTATTGATAACATTTTTCTTGTTGAAGGAATGAGACTTACTAAGCATAAGTCAATTGTGTGATAATTGTAACATCCCAAATTTTGTAATATAATGAAAATATATTTCTAGAACTTATCTCCTGTCTATCTATGACTTAAAATTATTTAGAAATTCAATTCTAAAAAAAAATAAAAATAATTATACATTGCAATAAATGTTACACCCACCATCAGTTGTAGCCGCCTCCCTCGTGCAATTAGAGCTACTGTCTAAACTAGCACAGGAGATTGCATGCGTCCAAGCTGGGAACTCGCAGCATATAAATGACAGTTAACCCAAAATGCAAAGGGTATCAGCAAGCAAATCGGATTGAAGTGAGTTGAGGGAACAATGATAATAGCCAACTACCGACACACACACACGTCGCCAGAATTACAAGGCTGCTGGAAATTCTTCAGGCTCGTCGAATTTTGGAAGAAGAAGAATCGAGGTAGGAGGAGCCCTCATTCTTGGATTCTATTTTTTTTTCTTGCCTTGCCGGAATCTTTTAGACTGTGTGATGCTTGTTCCTTTGATAAATTAATAAACTTTTGATTTGATTTTGAATATCGATTAGCATAGGATTTCTGTATGATAAACATCTTGCCGCGGTTAGACTTGATTCGGTTCTACTTGTTACGTGTATGATAAACATTGTGTCTCCTTCATCTCGACTTGTTGTTTCTCTTGTTCGTTTCTTCTTTTTTTTCTTTAGTTGTCATGTTTTTTTTTTTTACTTTTTTTTTCACTTATCGTTGCTAGTTGAGTTGTCATTTTAGCTATTTGTCTCTTTTTGGTCCATGACCAGCCACGGTTTCGGGTGAGAGAGAGATTAAGCTGAAAGAAGGGACTTGCAGGAGAAGAAGGAAGGAGAGAGAGAGGTTGAGAAGAAAACAAAATTAAAAAAAATAAAAATAAAAATAAAAATAACAAAATAAAATTATAGAATTTAAAATAAATAAAGTTATATGATTAAATTTATAAGTAATTAAATATATATGTATATATATAATAATTTAATATTCCATATATATAAGTAATTATAAACGGATGTAGACCTTGATTTTAAAGCGGTGACTTCAGCGACAAGTTCTCATCCTTTTATCAAACAACGGACTCCGCTGACTGGTCGCACTCATTCATCAGTATGGGGCTGATTGAAGCTAGTAGGAGTTTCCAAAAGAAAAAGGGAACTTCTGAAAGTTCGGCGGATTTCAGAAATTTTGAATTTGCTTATGGAAAATATTGAAACTGTCTTTTCCAACAATATTATTGCAGTCCTTTCTGTAGCGTTCATTGTTACGAGAACCATGGGGTATGTTTCAGCAACAACCCCATTGAATTATTTGGTCCTATTTGTATCAAAGGGATTAAGGATACTTACACTAAGAAATATATAGAGGAGTTAATGCTTGGCTAGCCGAGAATCAAGCTTCTCCAAAGCTTAATCTAAAATTCCCAATAAAATAAAATAAAATAAACTTAGAATTATAATGTTTTCATAATAGCAATAATGTTTTAATATTTTACGATTATGAAAATTCTAAAGTTTTAATAATAATAATAATAATAATAACAATAATAATGATAATAATAATTCAATATTTGATAATTATAATATTTTTAATAATAGTAGTTATAACAATAATACTGTTAATAATAATAATAGTGGTAATAATAATAATAATAATAATAATAATAATAATAATAATAATTCAGTATTTGATAATTATAATATTTCTAATAATAGTAGTTATAACAATAGTATTGTTAATAATGATAAAGAATTTAGGAATTAGGAATTAAGATTTAGGATTAGAACTTCGGATAGAAGTTAAGAACAATTAAGAGTCAATTAAATTTATTTCCTGATATGTAATAATAATTATTTTGATGATGACTCTCCATGTATAATTATTTATTTAGTGGAAATGAGAAGAAAAAGGCCAAAGGGTTTGATATATAGGGGGAATACCAGAGAGGTTATAATGTTATTGATAGTAGGAAACATTACACTTTGAACTAGGAAAATAGTTTAAACTAGTAACATATATATATGGTTGAGTTGTGAAGAGAAATCCTTAAAAAGTCATATTTGTATAAAATGACCATGTTGCCCTGGTATAGTTGAAATGGATTTGCTTTATGTTGTTGATCATTGTGATCTTTGATACTGTATTTATTTGTGATGGATTGGTAATGTAACTTTGATTTCACATCCTTACTATTATTGGAAAGTAAATTTTCCAGAAAAACTGTCCACTTGAGACAGTGACAACCATAAAAGAATTGGTGAACTAAGGGAAGCTTAGACAATGATGATGCAACCTCAACTGGCTATAATAAATAGGTATACTTAAATTCTTAATCAAGTACCAGGGTAAAATAGAGTGGGAACGGCGAAAGAGATAAGGAAGAAAGCATCGACTCAAAACCCTAACGAGTGAGAAATTAAGATGGAGGATACAATGGTTGACTACAGAAGGTACTTGAGGAATGTACGTAGGCTTTGGAGAGACCTTAGGGGTAGATAAGGTGTCAAGTTGTGAACCGCTTGCAGAAAAGAGGGTGTCACATAACCGACTTGCCGTCCCCGATAAAGCGAAGCATTACCAAGACTCGGTTGAGAGTACCCTGATCAAGTACCAGACAGGGTATGTACTCCCGGTCATTAACCAAAAAGTTCCTAATTGGATATTAAATGATTCGCTCGTGTAAGTCCTCTAGGAGCTAGTAGTAAAGGAGGCAACGAAGGGCCCAAAAATGATGTAGAAAATCTATTTTAGGCACGAACAGTGAGATACGAGTTGACAATAGAAAAGGATACCCTCTAAATTGATGGCTCACTCCTACACCCCCCATTCTTTCATATCAAACATGGCAGAGGAATTTCAGCCACTTTTTCACCTGATAGTCCTGCCCTTGGAGGGAAGATGGACCTATGATCGGGTCCAAGGTGATGATACATTCATATGATACGTCCGTTTTGCTTTCAGACCCACAAACATAGTGGTGTCATGGCAGTTTCATCACGTGGATCTACCAATAGTTCTTTCTCAGAATCCGCAGCCTAGGCTCCTGAATGTACCTGCCGACCGGAGAAGGCCACCGGCTCCTCAACCACCACCATCCTCAATGGGTTCATTTCAAGCTGGCAGTAGGAGTCACAGGGAGGAGCCAGCAGATGAAGAGGATCCATTAGAAGCGTCCGATTAGATGAAAGCAAGTTAGAGAAAACATGATGTTTTAAGAAATTTGTATTACCTCTTTGAATCATGTATGACTTCTGCTTTTTTTGAAAATCAGAACTTGTTATGAAAGTGTTGTATGGAAATAGTTATTGTATGAATAAATTGTAACTCCTTGGAGTCGTTACGCTATAAGTAAATACTCGCACTATTCATCCAACATCAATCCTTGGAATAAATGAGAGTCCAAAAAATTATATCAAACTCTTTACAAAGGAATGATAGGATCTTTTCTCTACCTTACAACATTCATATCAGACATCATGTTCAACGTATGTCTATGTGTCAATGCACAAATTAGATTCATATCAATTCTTCGTACGATTGTTCAATCTTATGTCAACATCAAATATCTAACATTACTTAATAGTGTCAGATTCAACCATACCAATTGAGTTCATACCATAGTCTTGGTAAGATGAATTGCTTTGATACCACTAAATGTAACAACCTAATTCTTAATGATATATTTTAAAAAATTTATCCACAAATTAGTAATTGAAGTAGAATGTTGGAAATTAAGTTTCTTTCATTGCATAGAAGTTAATATACAATAGTAGACACTAAGGGACTTATCACTAATACATTGTAAAAACTAAAAATTTAAAACATCTTCTCTTATTTTCTTCATTTTGAGTGTTCGGGTGGGTCTTCTTCTTCAGAGGAACCTTCCCTCATGGATGGTCTATTGCCATTGGTAGGGGTTGATGTGGAAGGTTGGTTAGGATTATTCTATTACTTCCATAAAGGGTGTGATGGAAATCTAGGGGGAAATATGAGAATCTAGGAGGTGTGGTTTGAGCTAGTATTATGGGAATGTCTATCTGGGGGGGGTGAAGCTGTTGAGAAGGCATAAGAAGGATAGAAAGTAAAGCGAACAAAATCGGTATAAGTATCTAGCTGGTAGAAGGGGTCTCTGGTTCATCATTTGCATGAGGACATTATGGATAAGTGGAATAAGGGATGAAATTCATCACACATCTTCTCTTGAAAAATGTAGGATTTGTAGGAATGAGTTACCTATTCTCCATCAACACATACAATGGTGTACCTATAACGTTTACCCTCAACTCATTGTCACGTGTCCTATCAATTTATTAATAGCATATTAGGGTCCTTCGCTACCTCCAACTACTAACTCTTGAGGACTTATACGAAACATAATATTTAGTTTGTAATTTGCAATTTGGATGACGACTAGTAGTACATATTCTGATCTGGTACAAGACTTAAATATTCTCCATCGATCTTGGTAATGCTTTGCAACGTTAAGGCTGCCAAGTCGGCTTAGTGTATCTCTTTTTTCTAGAGCGGCCTACAAACTTGGTGCCTCTACACCCCTAAGGACTTCCACAACCTATATACATTTCTCAGGTACCTTTTGTATTTAACCCATTGCATTCCTTCAATCTTGTATTTCACATGACTTACGATTAACAACTACTTTCTGCCTTCTTTTCGATCAAGTTTCAAGGTACAAGATCCAAATCGCATCCACCGATGTGACATCCCATTTTTTATTAATCATTCATTCATAAAATATCATTTGGCCAATTTAATTAATCATTTTGGCTTTTTCTAGCCAAATATCATACTGCTGGCGGGATCACTATGCACGGAGACTTATCAAACTCTTTATAATTCATTTTCTACTAACCGAGGGTTTTATCTAATTAGAGCTTTTCTTCTATCAATCAAATGAGTCATGATCAGAGATAAAGTTAGATATGTCAATAATGATAATAAAATTCATTCTACCTATAATTTAACCAAAAATAGAACGAATGACATAAATGGTGTTCTTCAAGTTCCAAAATTCAAAGTTTTCAGTTTCAATTCATTTTCAGAGAATTGGTTAATTTTAGAGTGTCAAACTTTTAGAAATCCAAATTCACACAACCTATAATGTTTCTAGCAATCAAATTTGGAGAAAAAGTAACTCATCCTACCATAATGTAGAATTTTTTGAAGACAAAATGCAAATTTCGGCAAAGCTCTAGCGAACCTTCAAACTTGCTATTCCTTCACTATTTCTTCAAATTTCTTTGACATAATTGAAGTTCATCGTGTTTGGAAGCTGTCTAAATTGGAATGAGATGAAATGGACAAGTATTCGAAGAGAATTTGAGAAGAGGAATGTGTTGGATTGATGCTTCATTCGTCGTCTCAAGGGAAGATTTTATAGCCTCTCGACCGTCCTAAAATAATTTATTTTAATCATAGGGGGTAAGGGTAGGCATGGTGAGTCAGGTGAACACGACACATAGGTTGGGCGGCTACTTAATCAGAGGAGTTTCAAGGTTGAACACGAAGCTTCAATGGTAGTTCAAGGGGAACGAATAAAGGATATATGCATTTTATTTTGTTAAATTGTCAACAATGGGCCTAGTAGTCTAACTGATAATTCTCCTCCTCTCTTCCTTTAATGTGCCTAGGGGTTAAGGGTTCAAATTGTAACGACTACTTTTTCATTAATCAAACACACATACATAGAAGCTACTTTGTTGTACTAAGTAAAAGTTTATAGAGATACATCGTTAATATTACAAAAGAAAAATTTTATACATCATCTCCCGGATCTTTGGAGGGATCTTCTTCCTTAGATATGTCAGTTTTGGGAGCAGATTTGGCTATCCTATGCCTAGCATGGCCTGAGGAAGAGGTACGAGGACGTCTCCTCCTAGGATGAGATGGGAAGCCACGAGGTGATTCAGACACTCGTGGCGGTTCCACCTAAGTTAACACGATTGGGAGATCTATCTGTCCATAGGAAGTGGGGCCTAATGGTGCTGCATGAAAGAAAGTAAAATGAACATATCCAATATAGGTATACAGTTGATATAATGGATCCCTCGTCCATCGTCCACACAAGGGAGTTATTGATAAATGGAATAATGGGTGAAATTCCTTAGACATCTTTTCCTGAAAATGGTTACTGCAAGAGTGAATCTTCAATTCTGAAATTAGTTATATAATACTGGTGTACCTAATCATACATACATATATAAATATATATTTAACCTCACCGTTTCGTGCCCTAGGTAAATTACGAACGAATATAGGGATCCCTTGCTGCCTCTTTTTACTTCTTTCACCGGAGGACTTACGCAATTGTAATATTAAATCCATAGTTGCAATATCTTTGGGTGATAGTCAAGAGTACATATCTTAAGTTAGTACATGGCTTAGATACTCTCTATTAACTTTGGTAATGCTCTGCTTTGTCGGGGTTACCAAGCCGACATTGTGACTCCTTAATCTGGGCAGTTCACAAACTTGGTGCCTAAACACCCCCAAGGACTTCCACAGCCTACATACATTCCTCAGGTACCTTCTGTAGTCAACCCATTGCATTTCTCCATTCTTGAATCTCACTCTCGATCTATTTATCCATCCTTACTTCAACCGATCAAGTCTTCTAGGTACTAGATCTCTAGAATCTTTCACTTTGAAGATTTCTTGTTTTTTACTTGGCCATTAATAGATTTGTCTCTGGCCTAAGGGGGATATTTTTGGTTTATGAAGACTTATCAATATATTCATTCCCTAATTTGCTATAATAATAACTGTGTCTTATTCATTTAGTTAACACCAAAGAGTGCTCCTTGATTTTTTTGTTATCAATATATTTACTGGAGGTTTATGTCAAAAATTGCTTTTACTTTACAACCTTAGGTTTAGCTAATTCTTTTAGAAACCTTTACTCTTTTAAATTAAACATCTAAGTATCTAAACTTGAGAATGGTCAAGGGTTTAGATAGGGTGTTGTAGAAGAAATTATGAATCAATAAATATAATTAAGCATAAGGGTATTTTGGTCTTTTTCTC
>JAMLFT010012747.1:0-10215 GCA_026544285.1 Pachyrhizus erosus
TAAGTTATATACTTATAATGTAAATTAATTTTACTTAGTCATTTAATCACATATCATTATATGTATAATAAATTTATTAATTTTTATAAGAAATACTTTATAAATCATATTTATCAACAATGATTTTTAATTAATTAATAATATAAAATAAAACATTATGAATACATGAATATTAAATTTTTATAATTATTTTTGTCAACTAAAAAGTGATATAATTGTAATTTTTTTTAGTGATTTGAAAATGAAAAAAGAGGAGCTTCTTTATAAGGTAAATTAAACCGATGATGATTAGTTTTCAATTAAAAGTCGAGTTTGGAAACATGAATGATTAACAAGTTTAATAATAATTTATTATCATGACAGGTGAGCTGCTAGCTCAATGTACCTTTAAGCAGAAGATGAAGTTTAACCGAAAGGAATTATAAGGAATCGTACTCTTTGGTAGGAACCGTCCTAAAGTTCTTACGTCGAATACTTGTATGCTACATGTGCCTTCCTTAGTCCATATTCATTAACCGAATCCTTTAGGCAAGCCACTTATTATGTCCCTTTCTTTTCTTCTTTGGATTGCTCACTTACTGCCCTATACTGTACTATATATACACACATTCCTATTCCCACAACCAACATATAATAATCAAATTATATTTTACACAAGTATGTTATTAATTAATAATACTATTAAATTTCTTCACATTATATTTTGTGTCATGAAAAATTGTTGGAAATTTAATTATAGCTATTATTAAAATATTTTTTGTTGAAAACATATATAATACTTCTTAAATTCTACAGTAATAACTATTATTTAAAATTATAGTTAAAATTTACTTTTTAAAATTAATAATGCATTTCTATAAACTTACTATTAAACTGTCGATTTTTTTTTTTAAATATGAATATACATTTATTTTTAACTTTTCTTCTAGACCTAAGCATATACCTTAATTTTTTTAGTGAACACGAAGTATCTCTCAACCAGGTATCAATGATTAATAAAAGAATTGTCTTTTTTCAATGAATGTTTTTGCATACGGGTAAACCTGGAATCAAATCCATGATTATGTTTCTAAAAAATAAGATTGTTTTTTTTTTCTTTTTTATTCTCTTTTATGAAATTAAAATGGACAAATTTTGAAAACAATATTATATTCTGTTTCATTTTAAAATACATTAAACAAAAAAAAAAAAAAAATCAGTTGTCATATTCTTTTCCATTTTAGCGTGCTTACCAAACACCAACTTAGTTTCTCTTGTTTGCGATGAAGGGGTTTGCTTGAAAGCCACCCGAATCTCTAATCATCACAGTTGGATTAGTACTTTTCTTGAAACAGGCTAGGGATATGAAGTTATGAAAGTTGACATGCTTTTAACGTGCAATCTAACTTTGCTTGAATGGGTTAGTGTAAATAGTTATCCCCTCCCTTAATTCGGTTGGCCTAAAGGTGTGAACGAAAAAGAGCGTTGAAACCGACTCTGAACGTTAACGCCAACCTTCCTTTCTTTTTTTAACTCCTCCTAACTCTCGCTTGTAGTTTTTTTTTTTTTTTTTCCACTTTATCAGTTACCTAATACATCAATTTCCATCTCTATTCCAACCTAATTTTCCTTTTTTCTAACATATACATGTTTTAATACTACTAATCGCAACTTTAAGTTACACAAAATATTAATTACACTACTCCTACTAATTAATTGCGAAATAAAAACGATGTTAATCATGGAAGAATAATAGAAGAACATCCAAGCCAAGCATTGGCATACGCAATACCATGGGATAATAAAATATAAAATATTCGCTCATAAAAGTAACACCCCGAGCAACAATATTATAAAATAAAAAGTAGTGGAGTAGCAGTAGAAGTAAAACAGAAAGAGAGCAAAAAGTGTGGTCATGATGGAAGCGTAGAGAGAAGTGCACAGCGAGGCGCGTGAGAAAGCGAAACAAGTTAGTTTTCTTGTTAGTAACACTTCGAAGGTTGGAAACGCAAGGAAGATTTTGGGTGGCAGAACCACTTGGGCATAGCTGTTATAAGATGGCTTCAAAGTCCTTGGTTGCCATTCACTACCAAATTACACACATATATCTATATATATTTAACTACTTCAATTCACTCTCTCATAGTCACACACACACACACACACATATATATATATGACCATCTCTATTTCTCTCTGCTACCTTAACTAGCATTGTTTCACATATAAATAAAACCACTTTGGTATTCATCATTTGTGTGTGAGATGGAGATGGAGATGGAGATGGAGATGGAGATGGAAGGGTTGGATTCTAATTCCACCTACAACAACATAGCCAAGGGAAAACGCACCAAAAGGATGAGGCTTTCGTCTCCTTGCGGTGTCGCTGCCGCCACCGTCACCTCTAGCAGTTCAAGTGCCAATTCCGGCTCCTCATCCACCACTACCTACGAGAGCGAAGAGGAAGACATGGCCAATTGTTTGATTCTCTTGGCCCAAGGAGGGGAATCTTATCCTCATCACCACAAGCAACAAGCTGAAGATCATCGTGTTGATAATTGTGATGCTTTCAAGACAGAAAAGGGTAACGGCAACACTGCCACCGCAACAACCGCTGCTAATAGCAAAGTTGGTTTCTATATTTATGAGTGCAAAACGTGTAACCGAACCTTCCCTTCGTTTCAAGCACTGGGTGGACACAGAGCGAGTCACAAAAAGCCCAAACTCGTGGCCGAAGAGAAAAAACAACCATTCCTACCACCACCACCACCACCACCACCATCACAGTCTCATTTGGCACACTTGATTATTACCAATTATGATCGGTTTGAGGAGGGTAACGTTAAAAGTGGTCCTCCAGTTTCCCTTCAATTGGGTCATGGCAACAAAGGCAAGATTCACGAGTGTTCCATTTGTGGTTCTGAATTCACATCGGGACAAGCATTGGGTGGACACATGAGGAGGCATAGGGCATCCACAAACACAAACACAAACACCAACACCGTTGGCACAAGAAGTTGTAACACCGTCACGGCTCAGCCAAGAAATATCTTGCAATTGGATCTTAACCTTCCGGCGCCAGAGGACGATCTCAGGGAGGCTAAGTTCCAATTTACGGCAACTCAGGTGGTGGTTGGTACTCCGGCTTTGGTCGATTGTCATTATTAGGCCATGGTGGGAATTGGAACTTGAAAGAATTATTATTTTGATATCAATGTGAATTATTATCTTTATTTTTAATTTACAATTATTCGTAATTATCGATTCTTTGGATTATTGACTATTCCTTCGGTTTATTAATAATTGCCATTTTGATATATGTGATCGATCTACTTGTTCAAGTTGGAATACTTTGAGTAAGTAAGTGGTTAGTGTTTATGGTTGCCTTTCATTCACGAAAAGTGAGTGATAGTTCACAGGGCATCTTTATTTTTCTTTTCTTTTTAATTTTTTTTTTTTTTTGGGGGGGGTCTAATGTGCACTATGAAGTTATAGTTCTGTATAAGGAGAAAGCCGAGAGTGATGTGCGAGAGAGAGAGAGAGAGAGAGAGAGAGAGAGAGAGAGAGAGTGCACTGGCATGGCTAGCTAGGGTTTGGCAGCACCACGACCACAACCAAAAGTCGTGGATTAGGTTCCCTTTGTGTGCTTTCGATTTTATTATGATTATAATAATAAAGCTAAAAGATCTCTTTCTCACTCACACTCGCTACCACATTCCCACTCCTTTCATTAATGACGAGAATAAAGGATTTGCCAATACTGGCTTCGATAAATATGTCACTGCCATATGCATACCCATCACCCCGTATCTTTCAATTTATAAGCCTGCCTCTCTGTCTCTAACTATTATTTTTTAAAAAAATACATTAATCAATCAGCCAAGTATCTTACTATATATGTTTCCTGCTCCACACCACCTTATTGTCATTAGTTTTAGCTTTTAACTAATAAGTTTCACCTAATAAACAAACTAATTTTTTCTTACTTTTGCATGTCACTAAGCTCAATCTATGGATATATAAACTTAATCAAATTAATTACACTTGTTTTAATTGTGTATGCGTATAGGATGATTAATCAATAATTAGCTTTGGGATTATCTGATGGGAGCTAGTTCCAGCCCATACAAAGTTGGTGCTCCCAAGAAAGATACTATTAACTTTCAAACCACAAGCGTATTTGATTTGGACTTATACGAATGGTCCACTGTTTGGAGTTCGACCCATCACCCACTCGTTAGTATTGTTTATCTACTCTTTTGTAGCTATAAACTTGAGCCTTATTTATGTAGTTCACATAACCAAAGATGAGAAAAGGACAGGATCAGTAACAACAATTTCATTTTATCTCTTCCACGTAAAATAATAATGAGAAATGAAATACATAAATAGTTAGCATTAATTTGTACAGTATATTTAAGACTTTGGTTAAAAAAAATAAATAATAAATTGTTTTTATATGAATTATATTAAAAATTGAATTAGAAATAACAATAAAACTGTATTTTTAATCAAATTTGTCTATTTTTAATTCCTTAATAAGTACGGGTTGGCATTTGTCTAATTTGTACTATTATAGTTTGAAAGAGTGGCATATATTAATGAGTGAGAGATAAAAGTTAAACTAAACAGAGAGAGAGAGAGAGAGAGAGAGAGAGAGAGAGATATGGAAGACTTTTAAGTCACTTACACTGGCCACTTATCTAAAGTTAGTTATGTGCACGTTTTTGTGAATGCTGGTAAGCGAAGCATGTGGACACGTACATTGCGTGAGGTGTCCGAATGCATAAGAAATACGAGAGAAGATATCACTCATTGACATTAGCACATGTAGTTGGGGAGGTTCCCTTCATGTTCTGTAACCTCCCATTTTATATCTATATTCTCTTTTATAAATTGTACTTTATTTATGATATTATTCTAAAAAATCACAAAGCGTTACTTTGCTTGCTTTCTAAAAGGCCAATTTTAATTTCTGGTCACGCAACTTATAATAGTAATCTACATTTCAACTATATTTCTTCAATCATCTTAGCAGTAATCGCGTGAACCTTATCTTCAATCATGGGGTTGTGTACTAATTAAGTTTTTCACTTGGTTACTTAGCTTACTCCAAACAATGGCCATACTCAATTTACCAGCCACGACGAGACAAAGCCATGGTATCTGCTGAGATGTCGGTGTCCTTTTGATGAAAAAGAATGAGGATATTATTAGTCTTATTTAATTTTGTAACTAATCCAAGAGAGATAGTGTGTGTACTGCTACTTACTCTTGTTTTAGACACTAAATGTATTTTTATAATAAATAATTATATTCTGTCCGGATAAAATCGCTGTGAGTGGAAAGTTTTGTTTTAAAATATTTAATAGAGTTGTTAAAAATTTGAATTTCATACTAGTAATTAAACTAAAACAAAAATTTGTTGTAGAAATTGATATAGAGTATATTAAGATATGAGAATTGTTTAATCTAACGAACTTGGCCTGCTTTCGAAACAACACGTGCAGCTGGATGGCTGTTTTGAAATGAATAGATCTAGTTGTGTAGGAAATTAACTGAAGTAGAGTCAATTATGGATTGTGTTATTATGTGTAGTTGATATCATTTTCTGTTGGACAAGATGTGTATATTGCGGTAGCATTGGTTCACGGTTTTGGTGATAGAGACAAATGCCTCAAATGCATGAGTTGGTTTACTATGTGGCTTGTTGTCCCTGCCTGTAACCCCATGACCAGAAAAGTAGGCATTTGGCCGGCCTTAAATTCCATGTGTCTTTGCTTCACTTGCTTAATCAATCCCCTATTGGTGTTGAGTCTTGACCATCAACAAGGTTTTAATTTCCAAATATCACAACCAAAACCATTCATTAAGATGCCAATCGGTGTTTGGTATGCCCTGACGGAACAATAAATGTGATCTAATTTGCCTTAATTTTCATCAATTTAGTGGTATTTCTTTGTGGAATATGTCATACTAAAGATACACTTCCTTGGTCTGGGGTTTGGTTAGCTTTTATTAGGTAGTTAACAGAAGTGAGAATGACTGTTGAGTGGATTTTGACATTCCTCACAAAATTGTATTGGATATACCAACACCATAAGGTAGTTTTCTTAGGTTGGAGGAATTTTTTATAGATTTCAAGAAGGCATATGCGTATCGACATTTTTTTTATGGTAAAAATCTTTGCACTCAAAGAAGACGTGTCAAATGTTGGTTAAATAAAGACTGACATACGTAGAAAAATAGTTAGGAAGTGTCAAATTTATGATCTTAAATACACTTGTTAGCTTTAAAAAAAAATTACTTGTTAGCTATTCCTAAACATTATACTCCATTTATTTTAAAAAAATTAAAATATGAATTTCCTTTTTAAAAAATAGGATTTTTTTTTATTTTAGTCATTTAATTATTCTTTATTTTAGTTCTTATTACTAGATAATTTTTTTTATCTCTATTATTCTTTAAATGATAATATTAATAGTCAATGATTTGTTATAATATTAAGAACTTTTAACATGACAGTTATATATAATTTATTTTATCAAACTGTGTTTTTAAATTATTTATAAACTAATTTAATGTCATTAATTATTTTAAATAAATAAGAATTTAAAAACATGATTTATTGAAACAAATACATGTGATTGTCCTATCAGATTTTCTAAAAATACGATAAGTTATTGAATTATCAAAATCGTAATTATGACATTATTTAATGTTATTATTTGACAACAATAACTAAAATGAAAAATAATTTTTAAAGAATTAAATAAAAAATTAAAGGACTAAAATAAAAAAGATCATATTTTTCAAAGACTAAATTGATATTTAATTTATTTTAAAATAACTAATACATTAACATAATTGATTGATTTTTTTAATGACATTAAAAATTTTATTTTAATTTATCCCAAATATTAACAATCTTTTAGTACTATGCCTATTGATTTTCAACCACCATCATTAATCATTCAATAATTACAAGTAATTTATTTATGGAGACTAGAAATATTTTAGTAAAATTATTTTAATAAATAACTTATTTATTATTATTCTTAATTTGTGTGAAAAAACTTCAAACATAAATTATTTTAAAATGGAGTAGTATATTTTGAAAATTAATATCTAAATTCAACACAAAAGCCTTCATCAAATACTACAAGCAACACACATTGAGTTTGTAGAGAAAAAAGTTTTAAGTGTGATTAAGTTTCATATTTGACTATGAACTAGTCTTTTAGTCTATCTAAATAATCAAAATTTGTAGCAATGTCTTAGAGTCTCATCAGGGATCCAAATATCCTAATTACGGTAGTTAAAAAAAAAATCAAATGCTACAAATTTGGCTAATTAATTTGTAGGTTGAAATTTGACTAATTTTAAAGACTACATGTTGGATTGAATAGAAGTCAAAAACTATACCCAAAGAAAACCCCAAAACAAGGCTTATGCGAAGAAAATATCAAACTTTTTCTTTTCAAAATTTTCAAGTCTTATATTAAAGAGTTTTTGTTAAGGTAAATAGGATTTTTGACATAAAAGGATTTTTAGGTGAAAGCATTATTTGTTTAAAAGTCAAGTAGAAGTTAAAGTCAATAAAATAAGCTCCCTAATCAATGAGAAGATACAACTTCAAGTCATAGATGCAAATGATAAGGATGCTTAAAACTTGTGCAAAACACCAAGATTATTGATGTCTTATAAATCATGTCATTTAAACTCCTTCAGCTAGATGTTATTTTCAAGAGTAATTGAGAAATTTTGAGTAAAAGATAGTTAATAGTAGTTAAGTGTATACTTTTGTAGGCTACTATCTTACCTTGTAAGTGATGGACATATGTAATTCTTGCGCAACTTAGATAATCAAGGGGTGATTAGGTTATAAGATGAAAATTATTCAAACTTATAAACTCCAAATAAGTTATGTCTTTAGTTGATATTGAATTAAACCAATATCTTTGAGGCTACAATTAAGGCAACCCTCAAAATGCCATAAGTGAGAGAAACTAGGGTTGAATGACTACAATTAAGGCTACTTTTGAATCCTATTCCTAACACCCAAGGCTATCAACTTGAAGCATGAAAAATGAAAATAGGAAAACAATAAATTTAAGATAGACTTTGGTGATATATTGATGTTATAGTATTTCAAAAAAGAAAGAGAAGATAAATTTATATTATTCAATATTATTTAGTATAATAGTTTATGTCATATGTGCCTATATATATACAAATAAAAATATTATCTAAAAGTTATTTAAAGATGAAACTATTCTAAAAGATAAATTAATCTTTTCTTATTTTAAAAATAAAAGATAAACTAAATGATAAGTTATTCATTCAATCACCACCAATAATTACAAACTAAATGTCATTAAGCTCAAACATATATATACATTGTTGGTTAGTTATAAGATATTGTTGTCTTCTGATAATTGTCAGATGTAATTATTTAATATTTCTTATGCTTTTGGACCTATTTATAAAGTTTTTATAATAAAATTTCAGTTTGTTTATTTTTTTACATTTGATCTCTTTTATTTTTTGTGTTTTTAAGAAAATATGTTGAAAGACCTATTAGGAACATATTAAAGAACAAGAAATAATGGACTCTCATTTAAACAAGACTAATTTGGCTCTCTTAAATGTGACCTCACTAAAAATAAAAATCCAAGTTTATACTTGCTTAAATAAGACCACTTAAGCAAGATTGTGCTGAAAATTATTATGTCTCTGACTTTGCTTAAGTGAGGCCACATAAGTGAGTCTTTGCGATTGATAGAAAAAATTCAAATTTTAAAGTCCAAAGGTATAAAAAGAAATATAAAGCACAAAGAACAAATTTTGAATGTTTGTACTAAAAAGTCTAGGGGCAAAGAAAGTTTGTAATGACTTTCATGTTTTTGAGATTCTTCTCTAACAGTCTCTTCATTGAAGTATTCCTTCTTTTCCCTTAGTTATGAGTAACTAAGTTCATCCTTCATTAGAGTTTAATGTAATTTTTTCTAATTTTATATAATTACTCATTTGTTATTCAATAAAGAATTATTACTGTTTTTTTTCTATGCTTAATGTTTGTTTGGTAGCACAAATAAAGGAATTGATAGTATAGTCAAGTGACTTGTATTTTTTCACTTAAAAAATTAAAGTTAGAATAATTTTATGATCAATTATAATAAATCCTTAATTAAATACAATTGTATAATTGTATAAAAAAACAATTTGATGAAGTTGGTTATCTCATTACATATGTAACAATCATCTATCACATATCCTATGTTTGGTAAAAGCATAAACTTTTATCCTTTCTTGCAATTTAATTCTTTTGTACTATTTACATTTTCACTCTTAAATTTATTTCATAATCTATTTTAATTCTCTTAAATATCTAAGTATTAAACAAATATATATAAAAATGATATTTTATTTACTCTTTATTATTTGTATAATTTGATATACTTGTAAGAATCACAACACTTTTTTGTCTAAATATTGTATAAAAAAAATTTACTAATTAAATCACTTTTTTATATTATATTAAGATTTGACTCATTGAAATGTAAGAATGTGCTTTTAAAAAAGTAAATGTAATAATATTGCTAATTGATATCAATCGCTGATGTTTTAATAGTTTTATAATTTATTTTCCATGTGCATTGTTTTATCATAATTTTAATTATTTTAAATTATAATTTTCAAAGTGATTTAATATGTTGATTTATTTTTTAAATAAAGTTTTGAACTTAAACTATATTGTGTTAATCGTTTACATTTTAAAATTTATTTTTAATTTATATCTTTTTTTCATTTAAATTAATAGTGTATGCTATTCATAGTTTTAAATATGTTTGTCTTTTAATTCAATTTTTATGATTTAACTGAATTTAAAAATATTAACACGCCACTTGTTAGTTGTGCACGAGTCCTTGAGGCAATTGCAACAAGTCAGTTTCTATTATTATTCAAGGACAAATAATAAAAATTTTCTATTTAAATTTAAAAAAATCAAATGTTTACATCTAATACTAGCTAAAAAGTGAAAGCTATTTTCAAAGTTATTTTGCCTTAACAAGAATTAGTTGTGTTAAATTAAAGAGTACTAGCCAGCAACACATTTTATAACACAAATTTTTAAACATATTTTTTATTATTAATTAAAATTTATAAAACCATGAATGAAACTTTTCACTAAATAAAATGAGACTTATAAAATTTTATATTTTTTAATCAATT
>JAMLFT010012748.1:0-10215 GCA_026544285.1 Pachyrhizus erosus
TTGTTAAACTATTAAATTGATATTAAAATTTAAAAGTTTATTATTTCATGAAAAAAGAGTATTTAAATAAAAGTAAATGTACAAGAGAGTGAAGATTTCAAAACTTAAAGACACTTATATATAGAGAAATTGGTATTCATGAATAAAATAATTTTTTTCTACTTACTAAAGAAAGGCAGGTAATATAATATTTATATATGTGGATATCCGTAATTTTAAATTATTTAAATAACTTTGATTATATATAAATATATTAAAATTAATTATTTTATTTGGTATTTTTTTGTTTAAAATTTTATATTTTCACAAATATCCACAAATAATACTCAGTGGATTCGATTCCCTTGGGTGTTTATAAAATTGGTGGATGCTCACTTAAGAATACCCATATGGGTCCAACGCAAGCGACTAGCAATGAGTAAATTAAATTTAAATCTAATGGAACGACTGATAGGAAGCCACTATCTATGTCTACCTTACTTCATTATCATCTTTAATTAGTCCAGTCACAACTCAATATGATGTAATAATTTGTATTTATTGTTTTTATTTTTTATAATGAGAAATAGATTTTTATATGAAAATACAAAATAAATTTGAATAATAATAAAATTAAATATGGATATATAATCATACATAAATGATAAAAATTTAAAATCATATAATTACTTAAAAAAAATTATGACTATTAAAAAAAATACATAATTTATGTATTTTAATTTTAATTATTTTTCATAGAAAGTATAATGATTAATATTTATTTTTTATTTTTATATAAAAAAATATTCTACTTAAATGTGTTTTTGTCCCTTAAATTTAGATCCTATTTTTCTTTCAAATTAAAAATTATTTTTTTTTAATTTCTGAATTTTATAAAATATTAATTTCACTCTCATTCTTGATGTCATTAGAGGCATGGCTGACATGTCTAATGGCCGTTCACATTAGTACATGTCACATGTAAATAATTAAATGACATGAATGTGTTTTTTTTTTTAAATGACTTGAATATCTTTTTAATTTGTTAAATTTAAAAATGATTTTTTAAGTTTTGTGAGAATATAAAAAATCACTTTTAAATTTAGATACTAAAAAATTATTTTTAATTTAAAAGAAAAAAATTAACATAAATTTAAGAAATTAAAAATATATTTAAATTAAAAAATTAAAATAATTATGTCATTTAATTATTTATATTTGACTCAGACTAACGTGAACATCATTAATCATGTCAATAATATTTCTAAGGAAGTTAATGACAAAGAACTTAAATCAATATTTTGTGAAATTAAAAAAATATTTTTTAATTTAGATGAATAAAAAAATAAACCCAATTTTAAAGGATAAAAACGTATTTAAATAAAAAAAATGATGAAAGTGTCTTTAAAAATGTATTTAGTTTCTCATTTTGCTCCCTCAGTGAACACCAAGATTTATAAACATGCTTAGCTGCGACATTAAATAATATGTAAGATGCTTATGCATGTGACTAATACCTGAACAATTCTTTCATCTAAGAACTAAGTTCATGCCTTGATGGTAGATGTAAATATTTTCGTATTCATTTTTTTTCTTCCCTTTTACTTTACCTAAGATACTTGCGGTTGTGAAATAAATATCCTAACAAACTCATTCCTCACATTGACTTCCACTAAACATCTCAACCAGTTGATCTAACAAGGAAAAACACCCTTTTACATAAGAGTGTTTAAGCTAAAATGAGTACCCAAAAAAAACTAGCAATACTTGTATCGTTTTTTTAATGGATCAGTATAAAATAGGTTTATGATTGTAAGAAGCAATTTATATTGGAGTTTGAAGTTTTAGAGCTTTTTTATAATAATTATATGTATTTTTTTATAAAAAATTATCATGTTCGAATCAAATAAAATAATAAAATTATCTTTAAATATTTAATATAATTATATATTTAAAATTTAAATTCATATTAATCATATATTTATTATATGTTACTTTTTTTTATTTCATTTATAAGATTCAATTATTTAATTTATTATATTAAAAAAATAATTGATCTAGTTAAAAATAAAAAAAAATTAAAACTATTGTTGGCACTAATATTATCCTCTTTTTCTTCTGATTAATTGTTAGTTTTAATTAAAAATATTTTATTCTAAAATTGACTAATAAAAAAATATGAGATGGATCCGTCCATCATTTTTTATTTGGCCTATGGATCTGAAGGAATATGAAGAACTAAAAAGCCCAATAAGCAATGAGCATGTATAAAGGGTTTCTGTTAGGTGCACAACTGCCATCATTCCACGGTGGGAAAATGGGACGTTACTCTTCATATAATAAATAATTGCACACACTCATGATAAAAGCGAAGAAAATTCAAAACTTTTGTTATCGCATTCTAAAGGTGAAATATACAGGAGATGGTTAAAAAATACTTTTGCTTTTCATCATCTCTGTAGGCACATTTCAGACACCACTTGTTATCAGAAAATCAATTTAAGCTACAGAGACGCCAAAACTAGGAGGGGATCCAAATCGCCACTCTCTGTGCTCTGAGATTCGATTTCAAGTTTTATGAACACAGGGTTGTCTAGTGATTGTTTCATCAAATAGGATCTTTTGGCCTTTGGGATAAAAACCCACATGACTAGTAACACAAACAAAAGAAACAAATCCTCTTTTGGTCCCAAGATATGAAGATGACTTGTGTCCATTTCTCTCAGTGGTTGTTTTCTTTCCAAGTTCACCTTTTTCCCAAATGTTTCTTCACGCCAAAGGCAAATGGCAAGTAGTTATTTAGAAAAGATGCATAAAAAAGATACAACGTGAACAAAATATTTGATACATACTAATGTATAACCCACCATTTTCAAGAAAATGTTTGCTACATGCCTAAAAGTTGGGCTAGCATTTGGAAGAAAACCTTAAACGTAATAACAGATTACAATTTTAAGTTTTAAAGTGTAGCTATCTTTTTTTTCTAATTAATGAGGTAAGAAAAAACTTCTTTGGTTATGGTTTGTGTAAATACTCTGCTCAACTACCAATTCCCGACAGCAGAATCTCCAACTCACCATTCTAGCCCTAGAATTCAGTTAGCCACAATTTGTGGTTGTCTACTTTTCGTTTCTTTTTGTACTAAAAGAAAACTTTATTTTCAACCCCATAGTTCATAACTGACATAGGCTTGTGGTAGTTAACAGTTTGCTTTACCATGGAACTTTTTCACATTGCATTACCTATTTCTTGGGTAGGCAATTTTTGTATGCTTAATTATGGTATAGATAAGCTACTAAAGCTAGCATTAATTTATGAGAGCTACTTATAAATAAAAGCAATTCTTGCATTCAATAAATGGAAAGTTCTTAAGGTAGTACATAGCATGCTGTGTCTTTAAGTATTTTGCACCCTGGCATATATGATATTTGATCAGGAGTCAGGTGATCATACTAGGTTAGAAATTAAGAAATAAATGTAAAGGAATATTTGCTTCTGTAATAGCTAAGAATTCCAAGTCATGTCCACATATGCATAAACTTATTGCTATAACAAAGTAAGCACATCCTATTGTTGTAACGTACAAGAGATAAAAGCATACATCAATCTTCCACTTGGATTAAATTCTAATTTTATCGACCCAATTGGATAGCTCCTAGCTTTTGACCCTGTTTAGCTTCATTCCACCGGTAGTTAATTTTGCTTTATTTACTCACACACAACTATATAAAAAGCTTCGTATTTGTTACTTTTTAGCGTCTTATTTGTTACTTTGAAGCTTCAAGATAAGTAAATCTTTTCCTGTTAAAGTTTGAATGTACAAACCAATAGCAAACTGAAAACTGTATACCTTAACATTAACAAAGATTTACGTAAATGATTCATCTAAGTCGTCGTCGTTCTCTAACCATTGTACATTACGGAGACAACAATATTCAAAGATTTTTATCATTACTAGGTCCTTACATATTATTATCTACCAATTTTAAAGAACTTTTACATTCCTTTCATCCCTTTTTTTTTTTTTTTCTTGGATGCAATTATCAAGTGGATTATAACAGATTTTTTAATTTTAATTTTTAAATCCTGGAGCACTTTAATTTGGAGACAAATTTATTCGATTAAGGTGAACCCTCTCAAATATGCTTCATATCATTTAAGCAACTTGTATGATGCAACATGAGAACAGTGATGCCCACTGACATTGTAACCCCAAACAATAGATTATGTAAGGATGGTTTGTTGTTTGCAAATTGTCTGTAGTTGGACATTTCTTGTGTCTGGAAATACGTATGTTATGTTATATCTTGTTTGGTAATAGTCAACCCACAAGGAAAAGAGGTCCCAGCCATAGTCCATATTCAAATGAAATTCTAAGGGTAATTCTGATTTAAAAAGGGTTCATATTCTCTAAATTCGGACAAGAGTCCTTAAGTTCACCTTTCATTCTTATATTAGGATTTTCAATTCTCAATTACATTGTCATGCAAGGAATTTCCTTTCAACCTCCTATTCTCAAAACACCATGCCCAATTAATTGTATTGACCAGAAAAACTAATTAAACTCGAAATGAGTTAAAAAAACACGAAGTTGATTCCTTATCTAAATTTATTTGTTTAGAAAATATTGAGAAAAAAATCCTTTTAAAAAGAAAATAATATTTAAAATTAGATTTTAAATTTAGGAGTTGACTATACTTACATGGAATTTTCATCTTAAAACGATTATCTACGATTAAATATGTAAAATTAAAATAGATTTTAAAAAATATATTACTCTTTTAAATAATTTTTTTTTGAATTATTTATTTATTATTTTTTTATAAAGATATATTTATGAGATCTTTATTATTTTTTAAAAAATAAAACAAGGAAGAATTTATGAAAATATTTTAAAACTTGACAAGGATGATTCCTTGCACTTGTGTATCCCCGAGCTTAACGGATAAACCAAAGTTACAAAATCTTTTTAGAAAACAATGATCTGTTGATTTATTTTTTTTATGTGAAGATACAAAAAAGGTCCTTATTTTTTATGAAAATATAAGGGTTATTAAGACATTATAACTAAAACATTTCCTATAATATAAGGTTTCTCATAATTATAACCAAATTGGTTGAATATAAAATGATCATCAGTTATTACTAATAACTTATATACATTTTTTATAATCTAAAAATATTAGGAATTATCAAGTTTTCATGACTTATGGATTCTCCAAAATGCACAGTTTTTATTATAACTAAGTGTATGTTTTGATTAAAATTTACAAACTAAAATTTTTTATAATTTAGAAATATTAGGATTTACCAAGTTTTCATGACTTATAGACTTCAAAATATATTGTTTTAATTATAACTAAGTGTATATTTTGATTAAAATTTATAAATTTAAGTTTGAGGTAAATTAAAATTTGTAAATTAAGTTTTTAAAAGTAATCTAAGTCTTACTTTCATAAAATTTAATTTTTAGATAAAAATTTTATTTATAAATACACTTTTTAAGAGTAATCAAATATGTCATTAAAATAAATAATTTTTTTTAAAAGTACGTTTAACACTCGAAAGTATTTTTTTCAACTTAAATTCAAACGTAGTCTAAATAGGAATTGGATTCAAAATTTTTATCATTAACATTCTATTTTTTCATAATTTATCAAATTTTAATAATAAATTATTTTAATTAAAAGGATTATATAATCAACCTCTCGATACTGATAGTATAATAGATTTTAATTAACAATGTTTAATTTATTTAACTTATTGTTACTTAAAGAGGTTAACCAGTTTTTTTAACAGATTTATAGTTAAATTAACTACTTAGGAAAGTATGTAATTTTGATTAAAGGCATAATAAACTAAACTGGTTTACCTCAAAGAAATATTTTAACTTTGATTCTGTGTTCAGTTCCTTTCAATACAGGTAGCTGTTTTTTTCTAAATTTTTATTTTACGATAAAAAAATTATATGGGATGTTAACATTTTTCATGTATTACACACATCCAAAATATTTCTGAAAAAACAAAGTAGGTAGTTTTGAATTGCCAAAGTTGATAAATTATTATTAACATTTAGCAAGTTCCTAATGAATAATTCAAAAAGAATCCACTTCGGCAGTTCAAAGTGTTGGGCCAATTTGATTTAAGTGAAGACCCACCCCATTGCTAAAAGCAACATATTTAAAAGCATCCATTAGACGTTAAAAGCGGTATGATATCACACAGTATAATCACCCTCTTCCAGCCCAATGCGCTTATGACTTATGGACAAACTATTGGCCCAATTCTAACCGATTCGGCATGATAAACCTATGTTATTAACTTAACATTATTAGAATATGGACAATCCTATTTACACCCTTTTTTACTCATCACACCTGCAAGTTTTCTGAACATTTTAAATACCAAAACTATTCTCATCTCCCCCTCCCTGCACCGCTCGTTTGAGATTAGAGTTGTTAAAATAGGCTTCTGAGTGGGCCGCAGTGTGAAAAGCAAACCGGTTTGAGTTTATCCAATTTTTTGTATAAGTCATTAGTTTGTTAGCTCATCAAATTAGGTTAAATTAATTTATTTTTCTTTTTATTTTTATATAAATTTATATATATTTTATAAAAAATATATATATTGAACCAAATAGACTTAATAATCTTTAAGTCACAGATTAAAGAACTTAATTTGGTCAAATTTTTCAATTTATTGGGTTTGACCATTTTTAACCACTTTATTAGGAGGTAATTGTTAAATGCGCCTCCTTTACTTATTAAGTATATCTCTTTTACATATTTGCTAAAATCTTTTTCTCAACAATACACTTTACTGGAAATTAATTTTCGGAATTTAGTCTTGGTGAGTATATTATGTGTTCCTAAAATATAGTTTCGTTAGCATAAGAGTTCATAATATATTTCGGAAATATAGTTTTAGTAATATATTTTACATTTTGTGTATGAGATTAATGTTGTTGTTTAGTTATATGAAAAAAAATGTCACCACTTTTGATGCAAGGACTACTTTGTGGGTTCAATCACCGTACCTTTGAGAGTAGTAAATGGGCATTGTCAAGATAATGTATAGTTTTTTTATTATTTCAATTCACATGAAGTATGAATGATATTATTGTGGTTGTTATTATTCTTGGCAATGATGTAATAAAGTTGTTTTAAAATCATGAATAATTATATAAGATTATTTTTATAATTGTAAATTAAAAGTTTTTGTGTAATTTAAGTGTGTAAATACATATTGGGTTTAAATGTAAGAAAAACTTCTTCTAAATACTTCTCCATCAAAATATTGATATTGTTTATACATAAATTATAAAATACAGAACTAAAACATCATTTTTAACATTTTCAGGTCATAAGGTTGAACTTTCAAATTATTGTATTTGTTCACGGTTGTGACTAGAACTACAGCAAAGCGTCTCTAGGATAGGACAAACTCTTTTATTAGTGTAGTCTCTTTTGTGAACTTGAAGAAAATAATGTTTTCTTTCTTTTTTTATATCAAGTATGGTCATTTGACTACTAGGTGGTAAGTGTTTGTTAGCCTAACACTTGTGTTATATTTCCTGACTCCTCTATTTTGTTGTTGTGTTCCCTTGTTGCACAGCGACAACACGTCCCTAACATGTTAACATGTCGAGATATGATACCTTTGTTGAGTACCTTATAGATTAATAAAAAGAAAAAAAGAAGGTTATTGAAGAGAAAAATTAAAAAACTTAAACAAAAAATAAAAAAATATTCAAACATATTTTATGTATAATTTTTAACATCAAAGAGGGTAAAATAAAATAAATTAAAAATATAACAATACTAAAATTTTAATAAAAGAAATATAAAATTAGGTAAAATTGACTTTTAACAATATGTTCAAAATCTTCTATTATATATATTTGTACTGTATTTTTCTGCAACGGTTTGATGAGACCAAGAGGGAGAAGATGATTTATTTTTGAGAAAAAAATATATCAAAAAGGGATATTTTTTAAAAATTACTAAAAATATAAAAAATAAATAATTTATAATTAGAGAAAATATATTTAACAATTGTTTGTAAGGATTCAGGAAGTAGTGTTTTGCTAGAATGTGGTGTCTAGATGCAAATAAGAGGAATGGGATATAGGAGCAAAGAAAAACATGACTTGGAAGCATAATAGAAAGTGAGCATCTTTAAAAAAATGAGCATTCCATTTTTATTATTTATTTTATTATTATTTACAATCTATATTTTTGTATTGTCATATTTTTAATTTGTGTATTTTCATTTCTATTGCATTATATTCTCCTTTGACTCGAATGCCTCTATTGTAAAACTTGAGAATGCACTATCATGTTTATGAATGATGTTTCACTTTACTAAAATAAAAAAGAGTTGGAGTCAGACTATAACTATTTAAATGACAAATCTCCTAAAATTAAATCATACTGTATAAATTTTAAATTTTAATATTTCTGTGCTACTTCATAACATTTATTTACTAAATTTTATTTTAAAAAATATTTTTTATTAAATGTTTTGATTTAATGATTTTTTTAAATTAACTGAAGTGTGTAAAAATTATTTATTAAGTAAAAGGCATTAACACAAAGATTAAATTCAACAAGTACACATTGTGTTATGTAAAAATTATTAAGATTTTATTTAATAATAAATAATTATTTTTATTTTAATAATTATTTATATATTTAATCTTGATTACAAATGGAATTATTACGTTAAAAATGTATAATTAATCCTTTACATAACAGGAGTGGAATAATTTTTTAGTTGCTAATGTTAATTGAGACAGAAACAAAGCATAAGTCCAAAAAGTGCAGATTTCTCTCCGATGAAGTTCTAAAGGGGTGCGGAATCTAAATCAAAATTGTATCAATCTAATTTTAATGTATTATTTTTCTCAATAAACCTTAATCAAAGTAATCTAATAAAAATGGATTAGTTCCATTTAGATCATGGGGACAACTTATAAATATAAATATTATTATAAAACACATATATGCATCGTAAAAAAATTAATAATAACCTTTAAATTTGTAATATTAATTGCACACTATTTGTTAAAGATTTTTTTTTTTTAAATTTTAGAAAAAAAAACTTAAGTGTATATATATATAATTGACTCTATATACATGTTAGCATATTTTTAATTTAATTACTATAAATAAAGATTAAATTAAAAATATGTTATACATGTAAAGATTAAATTAATTAATAATGCATAAATAAATTATGAATAATAGAAATTAAATTAATAATATTTATGCGCTCAAGAATTGATTTAATAAATTTTTATAAATACAAATCAAATTAATAATATGTGACAAATATAAAAACTAACTCATATGTTTGATCTTTTAAAAAAAATATGAATATAACAATTAAATTAGACAAAATAAGATATCACCAATTTATGATCTTTGCACACTCTTTTACTCTAAATAGTTAGAGAGAAATAAAAAGAAACAAAGGATAAGTGATTTATATGATTGATGATGTAAAATAGTGATAAAAAAAAAGAGAAATGTCAATAAAAAAGTTTACTCTTATTAGATATCCAAAAATCAATACTTTGTAATAGCATCTTCGAAGCAAAAATTAGTGTTATTTGATTAATTTTTATTTTACTAATTATACTAATTTTTATTAAAATGTCAATTGATTTTTTTATTTTACTAATAAAATTTAATTTAAATTCTTAACTTACTTTTAACGAGTCTTATTTTATTTTTGCATGTTAAAGTTAAATAAGTCTATTATAAATTATATTTGTTTTCTAAATATTTAATATAACTATATATTTAAATTTAAACTTAATATTATTTATTAAATTAAAATAACTTCACACCAATTAATAGTGATTAATAACTCTCATTAAAACCTAAAAAATTAATATTCTATCCATTCAAAAATGATGGCAGTTTAATTTTTTCTATATTAATTAAGAAAAATAAAATTTTCAAAAAAATAATATTTATTATAAGATAATTATACTAAAATACCCTTATTCTCTTTCCTAATTTTAATAAATACATTATTAAATTTTTTAAAACATTAATATTTATTAAAAGATAAAACTGTATTAAATATTTTAATATCTTATTAAAAAATCATAACATCAATAATTTTAAAATGTTTTTATAAACTTTGAACTTCAATCTTAAATATAAGTAATTTTTTATATATTTTCATCTCAAATATAAATAAATTTCAACTGTTTAAATATATTTA
>JAMLFT010012749.1:0-10214 GCA_026544285.1 Pachyrhizus erosus
AATAAAAAAATCAGTTATAAAATTTAATATAACTTAAATTATGTATTTATTTTTGATAATTTTAACATTAAAATAAAATTTTATATAAAATTTTGAAATTTATGTGACATTAAAAATTATAAAAATTTTAAATAAACAACTTATTTAAATAATTAGGTATAATAGATGCTTAAAGTATATAAAAAGAAATAAAGAGAGATGCTAGAACGCATTCTAGAAAGATGCTAGAATAAAGATGGTAGTATGTTTTGTTTACGTTGCTTAAAAATGTAGAATGAAAGATGCCAGAACAGGATGCTATGCTACGTGCCTTGTTTACGATGGTACAAAAAGTAAAATTGTAAGAGATGGAATATTAATTATAATTATTTATCTTTTAAAAAGGAATAAAATATAATAAATTACAGTACTTGATTTATTTTACTAAAGATTTGATTTAATTTGTGTAATTTAAAAGAGAAAGTAGAATTGGAGTCCTTATAGTCCCATTAGATTTGATGGTGGGAGTTAAGTTGAGTTGAGGTTGAACAGAGAGAAAGAAGATGGTGGCGCGCAGGTTTCAGGTGGTTCACAACGAGGCTGACTTTGATCTGCAGTACGACACAGACGACGGCTTCGAAGTGCGACTCCTTCTCCATAACTCGTCTTTCTCACAACTCAATTTCACTCTCCATATCTAATTCATTCTTCCACTGTTGCAGGTTTTTCAATTCCAGATCTATTCCCTCACTTCTGTTCCACCTCATCAACAGAAGGTTTCAATTCCTCTCCTAATTTTTCATACACTTTATTTTTAAACTTTGATTCTCTTCTTAAATTGCACAGATTTATGGAGCCGAACAAGATACTCCAGTGGTCAATGACTCTGATCTCGTCGCCATTTCTGACAAACTTCGACTCGTCTCCGTCAACGACTCCGAACCTGAAACCGAACCCGAAGCCGAAGCCGAACCCAGCGCTGCCGATTTGTTGAAATCCGATGAGGAATTGGCCAGACTCTTGCAGGTTTATTCACCTATTCCGTATTATTCACTATAATTGATTTTGGAAAAGGAGAGAGTTTCTGTGTTTATTTCTTCACCTTTGTGTGCGTGTGCGCGCACTATTATATCTGTACAGGCAGAGGAGGAAGAGCTTATGTTGCAGCAGTATGTGGCGAGCCAAAATCATGGACAATTTGATGCTAGAGTACGGCCGTACGTTAGACAAATCCTCATGGTATTGTTCACCTTTTTTAATTACAAATAATTCTGTGTTTGTTTTAAATGAGGAGAGAGAAATTAAGAAAGAGAAAAATATAAATAAGTTTTTAGAATTTTTTTGGAGAAATTAAAAATAAAAAATATAATTGTTAAAAATTAAAAACAGAAATTAAAAAAAAAAAAAAAAAAAGAGAAAAGAAAAAAAATAAAGGGAAAAATTGAAAAAAAATTGGTCTAGATTCGAACCCAAGACCCAAAGGAAGGAAGTGGGCATGTGTGCCATTTGAGCTATGAGCTGGTGGCGTTAAAACTAAGGGTAGGCCCAAAGGAAGGAAGCCAGCATGCGTGTCATATGAGCTAGGAGCTCGTGACATTAAACCTAAGGGGAGGAAGAATTAAAACCAATAGTAAAAGGAAAGAAGGATACTTAAAATATGGAAAATGAAAAAAATGACATAACGATGGCTCAAGGTCGGGACCTGACACAGGAGTCCAATGTCTTAACTATTGGACCACAGTGTGTTCGATGCTAATAAAACACCCTTACTTTTATTTAACTTAACGCAATCACCTTCAGCGAATTAGACACGGCCACGTCACTCCCCCATATCCTGCTGTCGTCTTCCTCCTCAAGCTGAGACTCTGCAGAATTGCCATTCCTCGAGCTTCAAAAATCGTCCATCGTAGGCCTTGTCACCCTAACTCTGCCATAGAAAGCTCTGCCCATCCCTCTCAATTTTTATAACCCAAAAATTTGACCTTAAGACGCTATAAAAAGACCCCAACGAAGATAGGAAGAACATATGAAAGCGCAAATCCAATCGAACAAATTCTCCTTCAAAACTTGAATCCTTCCACCTGAATTGATCCCAAACACGTTCGAATTCTTGCCAGCATCATTTCTGTGCCAAAATTGAAGTAATCGACAAGGTACAACTCAATTTGGACCCCCCTGCCGGAAAACTCGAACTCGTCACCGGAGAAACTTCGAAAAAGTAGGAGGAGTCATTTATTCTTTGATTTTTCTTCATGAAATTGTTCCTTTATATATCTATGATGTTTCTGCACCCTTAATTAGTCAAAATCCTCCCAGAAATGCCAAAGTCGAGATTTTTAAAAGTTGTTGTGTTGCCATGGATGCCTGCCTTAAGGTTTCTCGAGTTTTGATTTAAATTTGAAATATGAGTATATTCAGTAACATTATAGGAAGGAAATGGGATTAGAAAGGGAGTCAGAGAGGATGAGGGAAAAACCATAGGGAAGAATAGAGAAAGGAAGAAGAAGAAGAAATCTGAGGAAGAAGATAAGGGAGTGTCTGAATAGTAATAGGGGGTGTAAATAGAAAAAAAATTATTGTTAGATAATTAAGTAAATAAATAAACAAAGATCAAAGAATAATTAAAATAATATGCTTGTTTTATGAATAGAAACTTAGGATAAAAATGGAAATTTTTCATAAAATTACCAAAATACCCTTAAGTAAGAAATTTTGAAATTTTAGACCTTTTTGGTCCGTAAATTAGGGAAAACTTTGTCAGAACCTGTTTAGGTATAATCCTAGAGTATTTTTGTCATTTTAGAAATTAAAAGATCCTTAGAAATAAATTTTTACCCCAAAATGACCAAAATGCTCCTATGCTATAAAAATAATTTTTTACAACTGTTTGGGTCTTCTAAATTAAGGGAAAATGGTCTAAACACTTTCCATTAATACTAGGAACCTATGTAATAAATTTATGATTTGAAATGTGAAGGAGAAATCCTTAAAAGAATAATTTTTGCAAAATGACCAAAATAGCCCTCTTAAGAAAAATTTCTAAAATATCCTTTTTTGTGAAATTTTCCAAACTAAGACCAATAGAGAATCAAAGCCTTCTATACTTCTTTCACGTAAATATAAAGATAGAAAGAAATTTTGAAGAAAAACGTAAAATGACCATTTTGCATTGAATATGCTTTTAAATGTATTGAATTGATAATGTAAATGTGATTTCATACCTCTACTATTAATGGGAGGTAAGTATTCATGATAATTGTCCACTTGAGACGGTAAATTCTGAAATAACCATAGGGTAGAAGATGAACTGAGAAATGCTCAAACAATGATGACAAAATCTAGAATGACTGTGATATAAAGATGACAAATGGATGCTATTCATAGATAACTGAACATGTCATCAGTACCAAGATAGAATGAGTAGTAAAGTTGGCAAATGAAATAAGGAAGGTAGGTTGAATCGAAAACCTGAACGAGTGAGAACTAAGAATGGGGAATACAAAGATTGACTACAGAAAATACCTAAGAAATGTACGCAAACTTTGGTGAGACCTTGTGGGTAGATAAAATGCCAAGTTGTAAATTGCTCAGAGTGAAAACGGTGTCACAGAATTGACTTGACGTCCTTGACAAAGCAAAACATTATCAATATCCGGTTGAGAGTATACTGGACCAAGTACCAGGTAGGATATGAACTCCCGATCTTCAACCTAAGATTGCAATTTGGATTATTAATGACACGCTCGCGTGAGTCCTCCCGAAGTTGGAAGTTTTGGAGGCAACAAAGGATCCTAACTCGAGTAGAATCCTAACTCGAGTAGAATCCCTGATTAGGCACGAATGGTGAGATGAGAGCCTACGTTAGATAAACAATCCTCTATTTGCATGTATGTGTTTACCCAAGGATAAATGACTCACTCCTACAACCCCCACATTTTTTAGATAGCAAATGACAGACAAATTCCAACCTTTATTCTACCTAACCATAATACTTTTAGAGGAAAGATGGACATATGACAGAATTCAAAGAGACGATACGTTCGATTTGCCTTCAGACCTGTTAATATTGTAGTCCCATAGCAATTTCATCATGTAGATTTATCAGTGGTTTTATCTCGGATTCTGCCACCTATATTCGCTGGTGTTCCAGCCACACGAAGACGACTTCGAACTCCTCAACCCCCACAGTCTTTCATGGGATCAGTTCAAGCCACTAATTCAAGTAGGAGAGAAGATTCTTCAGAAGAAGAAGATCCTTCTGAAAGATTTGATTAGATAAATTGGATCTGGAAAGTAATCATAGATATTATTTTGTTTTGACTGCTAAGTACACTATAAGAATGTAATAATAGTTTACTTATGACTTTACCTGTCTTGTATAATTAAGTTGAGGATACTTTGAATTGAGTTATATGAAATGTTATGGATTGTCAAATTGTAACTCTTCTGACGAGTTTAAATTTTTAAAGTTTACCTGTGCTAAAAATTACTTGGATATAAATTCTTAAAAATTAAAAATAAATAAAAAGGGGTGTTACAAGTTGCATAGCATGTAAAAACCATAATTAGTTTTACAGTAAAGTAGATAAACTCTACAAAATGGGCTTCTGTGTTGTTGTAACAAATATTATTATATCACAATTGATTCCATCGCTCCATGTGTTGATTTGTTTTGGTATATTGTAGTATGAGGATGCAACGCGGCAAGAGGCTGCTCGGAAGTCTGTTCCTATGGAAGAGCTTGAGGAGAAAGCTTTGGTCTCTTTGGCCAAGGTAAGAGCATTTATATTTCTCTTTCAAGAGAACATAATAATTCATAGGACAAATATTAGTTTCATTTTAGAGGATGTTAATATTGTGTTTAAGTAAAACCAACTCTACTGTAACTCTCTGTACAACTACTATAAAAATCCCTTCAGCCTGGAATTGTCTTTGTCTTTATTTGGACAACCACTGTGTGGATTGAAACGTTGTTACCATTTCTTAAGTATATCCTTTGCTACTATGCTTTTATTGCTTTGTAATCAGTAAGCCTGACAAGCATTTTCCAGGAAGGGAACTTCAAGCCATCAAAAATAGAACAAGATCATGCTTTCCTGCTGCAGCTACTTTTCTGGTTCAAACAATCCTTCAGGTTTAAACTGGTTATTATATTAGCTATTCCGCTTTTAATTAATGCCAAATTAACCAAACATTTCAATTGTCAATAACTCCATAAGGACAGAAAAGAGTAGATCATACATCTCGTGCTTTATAAAATTGCTGACATATTTCTGATTTAACTCAAGTATGATTCATGCAATGTTTGCCACCATGAAAGACATCAATTAACCTGCATACATGTTCTCGTTTGCTAATTGCATCTGATTCTTTTCCTCTTCTTTCTATCTTGTTCTTGTCTAATAGATGGGTGAACTCACCATCTTGTCATGATTGTGGCAACGAAACTGTTGGCCAGGGCATGACTAGTCCACTTCCATCCGAGACTCTTTATGGAGCTTCTAGGGTTGAACTCTATCGGTATGACCATTGGATGTATGCATTAATATGAAATTACTCTGTTTTCCTTGTATTGAGAAAAGGAAATTGGCTCTGCTAATTCTATAATTGATATTTATCTTGATTTTCTTATGACATCATGCATTTTAACTAATTGTAAACCTTCTCTAAGTTATGGTTAATCAACTGATCTCTATGGAACATATGTTTACTATAATCAACTCAATAGTTTCTTTAAAGTTGAAAGTATTATATTTTTCAAGATCAACAAATTGTTTCCTGTTTGATTTTATTTAGAACAGGGTCTTCACAAGCAAATCCTATTTTTATGAGTGGAATTATTCCTCCATTACATTTTACATATCTTTTACAGTTCGGAGATCTGTTGATAATAAACTAGGTTTGTTATTGTTACCTGGATTCTGTCCTTTTGTTTATAAAGTATTTTTGAAGTTTTCTGCTCATGCTCAATAACTTTTAGCTTCTATTTTTTGCCTGACTTTCTTATTTTTCCCATTATTCACATTTATCTTTTCACAACCCAGCTGCACTGTTTGCTCCAAACTAACTCGCTTCCCTCGGTACAATGATCCAAAAAAGGTATTCATTTCATGTCAAATTGTTTAATTTATGCTTGGCCAACTGCCAATCTAATACTATGCTAATCACTCTCATACTCCCTTCCAATTAAATTTGCAGCTTCTGGAAACAAGAGAGGGCCGCTGTGGGGAATGGGCCAATTGCTTTACGCTCTATTGTCGAGCTTTTGGCTTTGAGTCACGTCTGGTTTGTAACTGGATGAAATTCAGTCTTTTCAATATGCTAGTTTTTCTTGTTTTTTATGCTGCAATTGAGTGGATGCATGGGTTTTCTGTATGATTAATTGCTAGGATGTATGGTGTGCACCTGGTTTTGAATCTTTGAGGTCCTTATTTTGTGGCATGGCACATGATTCTGATATTACAAATGCAGTGCCAAATGTCTTGTGTCAAATATCTACATGACAAAATCTTGTGTTTTGTAACTAATTTTTAGTTTTACTTACATGAAATATATGTTCAGTTCTCATATACGATAGGAAAAAAAAAGTCGTTCGTGATATTCTACATTAAATTGTTATCTGTAAGGATACGATAGCCATGGTATAGACTTGCAAATCTAAATTCAATTATTGAATTTAGCTTGCATTCTATCTGGAACACTTTGTCCTTTAGAGTATTTTGGTGCTGGTGCTCATTGATTTCTATGTAATGAATGATCAGGCCATTTTGCACTAGCTTGGGAAAATCGCTATTGAGTATTGATGTCCTTGTAGTTTTGCTAGTGAATTTTACCTATGGTAAAATTGAAATTTGTTAAACTTTTTTTGCATATAAGTTTTCAACCTATAGTATACATGTTCTTGTTTGTGAGGAATAGATTTCCTGTCACTGATTTTGGTTAATCTCCAGATCTTGGACTTTACAGATCATCTTTGGACAGAGTGCTTCTCTCATTTCTTGGGAAGGTAAAATTGATCTAGAAGTTGTTGGTTATCCCAATCTGCTCTTAAAACTATTTCTGGTCAGATGTATTTGTTTCTGAAGACTTACAATCTTACAGATGGATGCATCTTGACCCATGTGAAGGAATCTATGACAATCCATTATTATATGAAAAAGGGTATTATTTATTAATGCTTTACTCACTGCTATTATCCATCTAATTGACAGTGACAAAGTAGTTTTTCTTGTCCTCATTAGGAGTTTCCATCTCACTTTCATGTTTCCTCATTTTTTTAAAATCTGTGGCATAGATGGGGGAAAAAATTAAATTATGCAATAGCCATAGCAAAAGATGGAGTTTATGATGTCACCAAACGATACACAAGGAAGTGGCATGAGGTAGGTTTTACAATTTATGCTCTTTCTTTCACAAGCACGAGGATCCTGATTTGCTGATAACTGATAACAAATTGTATCATTTTCAAATTGAGGTCCTATCTCGACGTACTATGCTTACAGAGCCTTCCTTGTCATCTGTACTCTATAATATAACAAAAGAAAGTCGAAGAGGCTTTGCATCTCAACAACTTTCAATTATTGAAGCCCGTGATATGGAAGAAAACAAAGAACTTCAGAGGAGTTTACATGCTGAAGATGACGAGTCACTCTCATTACCTGGAAGAAGAAGTGGGAATGAGGAATGGCGCAAAGCCAGATTAGAAATTGGTTCTGATAAGCTAAGTTCTTCTGCTTGCCCAGTTCGTTTGTGCGTAGATGAGCACGTGACAAGGATTTATAATGCATTCCGTCCTGTCCTGTATCAATTTGTTAGGGAAGAACTAACAAAGTCAGAAGCTGTTGAAGTACTCAGGATTACTAAAGGAATTCTTTTGGATCTTTGCAAGTCTTCCTATAAAACAAGAAGGACCTCCATTGATTCAGTTCTAAATAACCCAAAATTTCAGAATCTGTTGCCATCTTTTGATGACTTACTTGGTGCTCTTTCGCTGGAGAAAAAGGAGAATACATATGGGAGAGTTGAAATTTGTTTGGTTGGTGACCCTGTAGTAACTTCTTTAGCATTGCCTGTTGCGCTAGATGCTCTGGATGATATGATTTACAATCTTAGCAAGTGTCATAACTACGGAAAAGATATGTTTCAGTTGCCACTTTTAAAGTTAAATAGAATACATTCCGGTTCAGCCATGGCAAGTTCAGAGGAGTTGCCTTTTGGAATTGTGAGTTTGTTTATATAGCTGGCTATTTTATATATTTACCATACTTGTGCCTTATAGCATCCATAAAGATGTCCCTGTTTTATAAAATTTCAGATAACATCAGCATTTGATGGAACTCGAATTTCTAAATGGGAAGAACCAAATGGAGCAAGAGGTATAGTTAACCAATTAAATAATTTACAAAGTCGGATTGTGGTTCAAGCTTAAACGTAGTTCTATAGAATTGATTAAGGTGTTGCTGTGTTTCACCAACAAATGGAAACGGGTGATTTCTACTCTCCCATTAGAAAAGAACAAATTGCCATATGGTTATCCTATATACTAATTGCCATTCTTAATAAATTGTATATATTGATGAAATTGTAACTCATAGTGGACGATTTTTATGCCAACTACATCGAACCATCTTATCATATGTTGACTGCTTGGCTTGGTATTTTTCTTTGCAAGTATTTTGCCTTAGTATCTGAATCTTGTCATTGATATTTCCTTAACATCAATCATATTCTATAGATTATAAATCAACCACTTACAATATATAGTTTTAAGCTACTAATAGTCAAGTGTTAGTAAATTGACTTCTAATTATTTTCTCTGCACTGTTATGTAATTCCATTTTAAAATTCTCATTCTTCGGACTTTTGCTTTGTTGGTTTACTTTCTTCAAGACATAAATTTCAAGATCATTGATTAATGAAAAAGAATTCATAATTATGAGAAGTGTTAGATTTAGGCACTGAAACTACAGTCTATTTAAAAGAAATAAGAGGCTGAGAAGGGTAAGGCTGTGTAAAATGACCCTCTTCCATAATTTTGCATAACGAGGAGCCTTTCAGCATGTAGATTTTTTTTAAGGGGCAGAGAAGGGACATGAGGGAGGAAGGAATGAAAATATATTTAGTGGACCCTAAGCATAACAGAATAGACATCTGGCAGTGTGCCAATGAGGAGGATCCTGGAGGGAGAATGCTGAATGTTTATCGGGAGGGTGTAGGGGGTCGTGAGAGGAGAATTTTGGGGAAATTTGGTGGCTGTATGGCCTGGGTAGAGATTGCTTATTGTTATTTTTTTTTCCAACTTTCTGTTACTGAATATTTGTTTACCAGAGGACTTTCCCCTATTCTAAGGAGCTATGCTCCCTTTTTGTTGGATAAATAATGTTTAGAGATTTTCATTGCCTATCAAAATGTTAGTACCAAAAGTATAATTGCATTTGATTTCTGCTGTCCATCCCATTCTAATGGTGCGGACACTGCTTTCTTGATGCTGATATAAAAAATTGTTATATATCTGACTGCGTAGGTTGTTGGATCGTGTATAGAACATTTGAAAACAACATGTTTGAGCTTGTAGCATATGAGTTGATGTCAGCCAATGATGCACCAGAAAGGGATCCAATGGACTGGTACAAACTTTGGCATATTTGCTGAACTCTACTATTGATTATTTTTGTTGTTGTCGTTGTTATTATTAATTAATTAATTAATGAGTAGTTGACTTACTCTGCTTTTTTTTTTTTTTAGCACTCTACCATCCTAATAAGCTTCATTGCTCCAAATTAAAGTAACTAGATCATAAACTTGTGCGTTGCATAGGTGAATCGTGAGGTGTTTAAATTTATTATTTATATATAAAAATATGTTGATAACTTGATAACTTTAGTTTCATTTATTGTTAAAAATAATATACAATTAGTTAAAAATTATACAATAAAAAAAGTTATTTAACATTTATTCGTTGATAAAATAAATATTTCACTTTAAAATCATTATGTAATTTATTAAAGGATAATTAATTGACACAAAAACTTATAAAGTAAATTTATTAATACTTCTATAAGTTTTTGTATCAATATTCTAAAACTGACAACAACACTAACAAAGTTTAAATATAATATATAAGATGTATCATAACCAAAAATTGTCATCAATGATAAAACTATATATATATATATATATATATATTTCATATTATAAAGTTTGTCATGTAAAACTCATTCTAATATGTTGAAGTA